>JAWZYV010015047.1:0-62539 GCA_038373885.1 Cheiracanthium punctorium | reverse complement strand
GTCTCCCGACTTCACGCCCCTCGATTTCTTTTTATGGGGACATTTGAAGAATACTGTTTATGCCTCTCCAGCCGACTGCGATGAAGATCTCGTTGCTCAATTATCCGTCTCTGCTGCACGTGTGCGTGAAACTCCTGGGATCTTTGAAAGTGTTCGTCATTCGCTGCACCTAAGTTATCAAGCATGTATCAATGCTGATGGACACAATCTTGAACACCTATTGTAAATTAATTTCCACTTGTAAACGAGGTTATGATAATAGAGCACTTTACCTATATTTTTTTTTCCTATGTTTGTGCTTTGACGCTTCATTTTTGACCATGCAGTCCTATACAAAATGTGATGGTTGCAATGTCCTGTACCAGCCCTCAAAGTTTGTACCATGAATCAGCAGCCTCCCTGTACCTATAAAGAAATAAAAAATGTTGAAACACTATAGTAAAATACTTTCCTCCTACACTGATACAAACACACACACACATATACTCACATATAATAATATAAATATATATCTGGTATGCATCTAGATAATTTTAATTATACATGTATTTTTATGTTACGTGTACGAAATTTAAATTTCTTACTTTATTTTCCATATTTCAATATTCATGAAAGAAAAAATATATTTACCTGAAAAAAAGCAAAACATGTTCATTTTCTAGAGGCCGCCCAGGTGGTGTAGTGGCTTAAGAACCTTTCTGCCAAGCCTTGGGTCTTGGTTCAAATCTTGGCTTGGCCGCAAAAGTTAACTTGTCCGCCCCTTCATAGAGGCGTAACGCTGCCTTCCCAGTGGGTGTCCCATAATAAAATGGCCACAATACCTTGGGGCAGTTGTAGCAGACAAAGCTTACTCGGCAAATGTCAGCCCGTTGAAAAAAAAAATATTTTTTCTAGACGTTCAATAAAAGTGCTGTTGGTAATATTTTCAATTACTTATAAAATTTATATATATATTTATTAGAGACATACACGAAAAATATATACCAGTCAGTTTTAAAGGAATTCTGAAACATTTTAATAGGTTTTTGAAAAATAATTTCCATTGTACAACATTTTAATTATTGAACAATAGCTTCAAATGGAGTCAACTTTCGAATTATAATTCACTTATTCAAGTATTGAAATTCGTTGAGCCGAACTCTTACTCTTTTGGTCAGTAGCACTAGCAGTGATCGGACAAAACAAAAGCTTTTGGAATAGCTTTCGTGCTCAACTGCTTCAATTCTTCCAAGAAATCCAGTTTGGTCTTTCCCTTTAGTGACGATCATCAGAAAACCAGGAACACTTTGTTAGACATTGCAGTGAATCCTGTGATATCAAACCAAGTGTGGCTTTCTTGTTTTAAGCTATAAGAATGGGCCGTGGTAGTTCAGGCGTCTGGCTTCTAACCGTAAGGTTGCGGGTTCGATTTCGACGCATCACTAAAAACCGCGGTTGACATGCTCATTAAATCCGTCATTGCGATAGTCCTCTTGGCGATCGTTAGCAGTTTTGGAGGAATACCAATATTCCAACGTCCCTCACCTTCTGATGAGGGATCAAATTGTAACGGTAAACTCCTGGAAGGACGTATGTAGCTCCAAACAATACATTCAGTGACGTGAGCTATCCTCTACTGGCAAACGAAGCATAAGATTTCCTTTAAGAGGGCACTCTGTTATATAATTAAACACGTGAAGAGTGCAGTTTTATCTAATATATAAAATTCTCCTGTCCCAGTGTTAGTCACCTAACTCCTCCGAAACCACTCGACCAATTTTAATGAAATTTTCTATGTATATTCGTTAGATCATAGAATAGGTTTTTAACTATGTCTCATACCCCTAAGTCATAAGGGCGGTCCACCCCAAAATGTGTAGCCCCCGAGTGCTATTCATTTCAATCAGGATTTATGTGTAGACATTAGCGTGTCGAATCACTTTTCAAATGTGTTTGCCAGATAATGTGGAGAGGGGGGGGGAGGAGTTAATAAAATGTTGAAAGTCGCACAAGGTTTGCAATTTTTGATAATTGATCGCTAGATGTGGTGCCAAAACGCGACAATGTATTATAAATATATTTCGCGTATAGTTAGAAAACGCCTGGCGTATATTGTAAAAGAGTTTTATTAGGCGATTTTAATATAGATTTCTATTCCGAAGAAGTGCTCTGTGGAACAAGAAAGGAAAACACGGTACACTCATGGATTATGATGTCCATTCCAAACAGTATTTAAAATGTCTTTGCGGTATAGTTGGAATATGCCTACAGGAAGAACATGCCTGGAGGAAATTCTAAACAGTTTCAGGTGGCGATTTTAAGATAGATTTCGATTCCAAAGATGCGTTTTATGGTACAAGAAAGAGTTGATTCCTATTTTAGTGCCCCCACTCTCGCCAACCTAAAAAATTCCCGTACTTTGGCGAGCTTTGCAGTCATGGGTCTCTGGGAGTTATGCACAAGTTTCAACGGTACATACGTATTTTCCAGGCGGTCCGTCAAGACAAGCAATTTTTTCGAAAAAAACCTCTTACGTTAATTGTCAACAAACATATTCTATTATAAAGATAAGAAATGCCAAAAAGCACCAACTTAATGCTGAGGTATAATAGATAATCTGCTAATGATCACAACTGCTATCTATGAACTTTCTCCGATTTTTTCCGTCTTATTTCTTACACACTATAATACTAGAAAACTGCCGTTTGTTAAATCTGTTATAGCAATTAGTTATCATTAACATTAATTTCCTTTCAAATTATAATGAATTCCTGCAGTAGTATTAGATATTAATTTCTAAACATAATTTCCAAACAAAAAAACTGGTTGCCAGAATTCTTCAGAAAACCTTTACTATAGAATTAAATACATTCTCTAAAATCTTCAGGAAGAGTCATCATATTATCTAAAATTCGAAGAAATTTTCCGGGCTTTATCTTTTATTATATTTTTATATTTTTTAATTATTATTTGTGAAATCAGGATTGAAATTTTACTTACCGTACGTTATTAATTCATTGAAATGATCTTTTATAAAATAATAAAAACACGGAGAAGAAATGTTCGGAAATAAATATCAAAATTGCGTATTTTTATCTTAAATATAATCGTCAATACTCTCTCTTAATCAATTTACAGACTCGAAACAATTCTGTTTAAAATTAAACATTTTTCGTTATGGAATTAAACCCAGGATAACACTACAGTCCACTAAATCACTGATCTTCCGAGAAAAACTTCAAAATGTTTTAAAAAATGTATAGTTCTCGGAGTTTTAGCAAAGCTTCTCTTAACCGGCAGTGCATTGAATGTAAGATTAAATGAACTGAATGCAGATATACAACCATCCAGATTCAATAAAATAAAATTAACTCCCCTTTCAAGCTAATCTATTGCGGACGCCATAATTCAATGTTTGTTAAAATTTCGCATTTAGAAACCTATTGTGCATTGTTTTTAAATTTGTTAAAAAACTAATAGCAATAAAACTTCATGCAAAAAGGATTTCTTTTCTAATCGAAATAATCACACATTTGACATGTAACTGAGTTATGTAATTCCAATACAAATACACAGTGAAAACAAAAGCAATTTAGAGTATTATGTAAACGTTAAGCGAAGTTCTTCGCACGGTAAAATTTTAACTCATTTGAAATTCTAAAAATCTGATCTGGAGCATGCGCAAACTAACGTTTAAATTTTACAAGGAATCTAAGTATTTAATCGAATAACGTTAACCAACAAATTACTATGTACTTATATAATGGTACTTTCCTCGCGATGTGTTGTTAATGCTCATAACCGCTATCTCCAAACTTTCGCGAATATTTCATTTCTTCTTATCTCTGCCGCATTACTCTAATAGCTGATAATTACCATTAGTGAAAGCCGGTACAAGTAAGTGCGATATCTGATACATAAAACACCTTTCATCGTATAACGGTTTTCGAGAGTCTTTTAACAATGAACTCCTATTTAGAATAAAAGATATTATCAAGTAGGTAGGTATACGGGCAGGTATTTACTCAAAAATACATTTTTGAAGTATTTTCGTGAAAGACTTATAAACTAAATGTCATCCAACTAATGACATGCAATATTAGATTAAACTGGTAATGTTTAACAATCAAACATATAAAATGAAGGGTATACGTAGTATTTATAAGTATTATATAAACTGTTGTTCAAAATAAATTTAAAATAACTGTCGATTTAAATCATTTTGATTAATTTTCATATAATGAAATTTATGTGCGTTCATTTCATTCCAACTAATATATGTTATTCGTTATTGTTATGAGATGATTTAGATCAGTATTAATTATACATGTAATATTATTAATATATTTTGCACATTTTTTTCAATAATTTTACTTTTATTTTATTTTGTAAAGATATTTAATTTTAAAGCAAAAGGTAAATGATGTTCATCTATTTTTTCAGCAAAATCTTTGTGCCCTATGAAATATGACGCAATTCCTTAAAAATGTACTTAGTGTTTTCGGAGACCTGATAACCAAGAATGTATAAAATAAGTCCAGATGTATAAAATAAAAATATAAATATAAAGAATCGATCAATTCAGTATATTCTAATTGATGTTCATGTAATATTGCAGGCTTTTTGAAAATGCAACTAAGGTAATATATTGTTTATTACCTTTAGAATAGATCATGCATTACGTGCAGTGCATTATGTAACATCATAAATAATTATTTTAAAATTCGATCTCATGAATTTATTTTTATTTTTGTTTTTATTTATTTTTTGCTACTGTGGAGTAGTGTAATTTTGAGACAAAGCAGTATAGAGTGCGTTTGACTATTTTTTCATACTATGAAAATGTGTGTGCTCCGTTGCAAAAGAATGTACACACACTCATAAAATTGTTTAAAGAACTATTTGTGTTACGGCAAGCTTACAAGAGAGGCATCTGCCTACGGGAGCGGGTGACTTTGTCGGTGGAAATTTAAGAGGTTCTAACGGTATTTACGTTTCACCTAGAGAAAACAGGCCTGGACTTCAGAATAATAGATCGACAGCCATGCTATAGGCTCGCAAACATGGGGCTTTCACACTTCAGCTTTCTACCATGTTCAATGAAATATATACTCGAAAAGATATTTGAGGGTAAGTACATTTTTTTTTGTCAGTGTCATATATAAAGCATTGCTCTCAGTAAATGTGAATCATGACAAATGTAACAATAACTTCTTGTATTTCTTCGATTGCTGTGTTTTCCCAAAAACTAATACGTTATTAGAAAAACAACAATTCGAAATTTAGCTATTACTCAAATACTTCTCCGAGTAAGTGTATTTAAAAATATATTTTATATTTTCGATGACCCGCTAGTCAATGAGATAAACATAGTGCTTTATATTTAAAATTAATAACCAATTACATCAGCGTTTCTCAACCTGTGGGGCGCGGCCCCGAAGGGGAGCGCGAGAAAATCCAAAGAGCTAGTAGTGATTCATGTTTATTTTTTAATTATCTTATTTATTCTCATTTTTATTTAAAAATATATCCATTTTCGCTTAAATTTTTCCTTCAAACTTTACTGATAACATTTTTTTGTAGAAAATTCGACTAAATGTTTATTGTTAAAGATTGAAAAACTGAATGTATGCTGAAATTTGTGAGGAGGGGCGCACCACCGTAATTTAGCTTTTGTTTGGGGGGCGACGTTAAACGGTTGAGAACCGCTGAGTTACATATTTAAATAACAAATGTTATTCTTCTTCAAGTAACTGTCCTTCTGGTTAGGCTCTAGGCGGTAAACAGCTGCCTACATTGTCAAAATTGGAGTCAGGCAAAAATTGCGGCAGCCAAAATCTCCTGAAAAAAACATAAATAAAGGCTTTTGTTTTTAAAAATCTTTTAGGGTAGTCTTTTTTAGGATTTCTTGCAATACACACAGAGCTCATCAGCTTTCTGATTACAAGATAATATTGTATTTTCAAACTGAATTCTACTGCTACGTAGTGGAAATTTGTTCTCTCATTTGAAGTTTAAAGATGTTTAAGGCGTACCGTGAACCGGGGACACATTGTGACAGTGGGTTAGCTTTGTTATGCGTGGCCAGTTCTCCTTACTTCGAATCTCGCTTCGGGGACCTAGGGCAAAACAGGAAGTGGACACTGCCTAGAGTTGGAGTCGACTGTGCTGACGCCTAGCGGTCCCATGTTAAACTCTTTGCTAATTGATCCGTCGAGCCAGAAGCATTGTTGTCAAGCATCCCTTTGGAAGCGTTGCTGTATCCACCGTCAACTTTGGTTTGCACAACGAAATTCAGAAGAAGATATCGTTTAACAAATTATTATTGCTGAACATCAATATATTACTTATCACATATTGAAAAATGACTTTAATCTGAAGAGTTTTGAATGAAATATTAATCTTTATGCCAAAAATCAAAGATTAGCGGGTGACTTTTCGACAGTGCTTGTTTGTCATAACGTCACTTTGTAATTGTTTTTCTGTGTTTGAACGTATGTATTTTGTCTTACAGTAACGATATATAAAGATATAAAAAAATTTAAAATGCGAGAGCATACAGAAAGAAGTTGGGACTCGAAGAGAATTAGATTCTTATCCGAGCTTCATTCACGCCGCCCATGGAAACAGAATATGATAGAGGAGATGATATTCGGTTTCCGAGATGGTAGACGGTGAAATGATCAACGCAATGTAACCAACCTCTCCAACCAAGAATTCCCAGAAAGGACACATGTTTATAGAAATACTAATTCCAACTAGGAAATAGAATCGAATTTAGAAATTTTCTGGGGTAATTGTATCTTAAAGCAATATGATAGAGTGAAGATATATTATCAGACTTATAATTACTTGTACAAAGAGACAGTACTCTATATAGATGATTAGCTAAAATATTTCTAAATACAGATATATGCATGCGTGAGGTAAAATCTGTGAAACTAATTACATTGAAAGGAAATTTCATCTCTTTTATTATATATATATATATATATATATATCAAACTCTATCACGAATTCACTTTGGTTTACGGTACTTAAAATCCAATCTAGAGAATGCACAGTAATAAAAGTTTAATTTCCTTTTAAAATTGAAAATATTTAACCAAATCACTCCAATTGGTAATTTCATGAGTGCTAATATTATGATGTTTTCCTAATAATATATTTTTGATGCTCAAAACTGCTATCTCCAAACTCTAGCAAGTATTTCTTCTTATCTGCCGCATTACTTTAATAGATAATAATTACCATTAGTGAAAGCCGGTTCAAGTAAGAGTGATTTCTGATGCATAAAACGCCTTTCACCGAATAAGAGTTTTCGAGAGTCTTTGAACAATAAACTTCTGTTAAACAGTGAATGCATTATCAACTATGTAATTTCATGTAGTTTCGTACTAATACAATTACAAGTAAAAGTTTTTAAATGAAATTTTACATCATTATTTACATTTAATACCGAATTAATCCAGAAAACTTTGTACACAACCAAGTAAGGGTGATTATAATTAAAGTTTCAAAACGCTATAAAAAAAGAACCATTGATCCTAAGGACGTCAAATTTGAACGGAATATTATTAAAAAAGGGGGAAAAGGTATAGCATAAGACAAAAAAAAAAGGTTCCAAAATTTAGCACCAGATGGCGCTGTAAGCGTCAGAATATGTAAATTAAAATAGCTGTCATGCGCACGACTCGTTTGACGTCTGTTCGCGACTCCGGAGACACTGCGATCAGTTATGGAACATGATGTTTCTCTATTTCAACTTGTAGTAGAAAATGGTGGACAGCATATTGAACATGTTTTGCACCAGTCTCGCAAAATTGAAAAACCGATATGATGGATGCTTTTGATGCGGTTTTGGTCTCAGAACCATTAAAAACCGATTTTTCCCATCCGTTGTGATATGACCTGGCCGTGGTGGATGGGCTTACGTAACTAACTGTATCATACATGTACAGTCATGCATACTGAACAGTATTGTCAGTTCAACGTGAAACTTACACCTTTTCCGTTTTTTTTTTTTTTTTTTTTGCGATTCATTTGTCATTTGTAGTCGAATCCTTTTAAATTAGGAAGCGTTCACCGCCATCTGTTGCTAAAATTTGGAATTATTTTTTTTCTTATGCCATACGCTTTCCCCCTTTTTCAATAATACTCCGTTCAAATTTGGCGTCATTCTGATCAGTGGTTCTTTTTTATACCGCTTTGAAACTTTAATTATAATCACCCTATATTTTAGGTTTTTCTAAGTTATAATATGTTAGGAAAAGATGATTTAAATAATGTAGTTTTCTTTTCAATTAAATAAGTTTTTGTACCTTAAAATGTACTTAAAAATATAATGTATTATTTAACAGAGGCTTCAAGTTCAAAATACTTAATGCACAAAACAAATCTATCCTCGTTCACCTTATAACGGCAAAAATTCACCAGGTATTATTATTTTTAATGTAAAATAATGCATGGCAGTTTCCATGAAATAGAATTCTATCCCGATACCATATGATCATTAACAGTCACCATAATTTTTTAAACATCAGATAACCTCATCAGAAGCAATCAATCCTCTCACGCACTTTTCTTGCAAAACAACTTATAATTTTTGAAAAGTACACAGCTGCAATGAAATATCAAATGTATTTGTTTTTAGATGAAAAACTGTTTATTTCAGGTACTAGAACAATAAATTTAAATTATCACATCCACTAGCAATATTCATTATATTACAAAGCATATATAACAGTACATAACTATTCTTTCAGTATTTAACGCAGCTAACAATTACCTCATCTGATTCTTACTAAAATAATAATATTTTGCTTTTTTAAAAATTAAAGTATATGTTTCTTGTCATGTTTATTCAGGTTACGAGAGCAGGTGTACAAACTTACATTCTTAAAAATGTAATTTTATTTTCGATTTCAAGATATGGCAAATCTTTACTTCCAAAGAATAAAATATATATATTTGACATAGATTGTTTTTAAGCATTTTTGTATCACCTGCTGAACTGGGGATTGTAAATAAAGATTTAGGTAGTCATTAATTTATCCTATGTGAGGAAAAAAAATACTAAATATTTCAAACTTTCATTTTTGATCTGAGTTTCTTAAATTTTTTCAACCATAAATGATGGATGAAGAATTATAAAGATTTATGAACAAACATCGCCGTGTATTTTTTTATTCTGTTCTTTCTTTGAAGTATTGTTTGTAAAAGTAAACAACTACTGAAGTGTTTTATGAACAGAATAAGTATATACGTATATATACATGTATATATATGTGTGTGTGTGAAGAGAACGTTTTGGCCTCAAAATTTCGGAAAATACATTCCAATGTAGAACATACGCTAAACTCCGCGCAAATTTCGTAGTTTTGCCTTGGCTTTCGTGAATTCGTCCTGATTCATTCCTTTTTTTAATACAAAAACGCTTCGTTTATACGACGCAAAACGACACAAATTCGATTATACGTCGTTTTAAACCTTCCTAAACTCTGAAAATTTTCTGTTTCAGTCATTTTCTTCAAATTTAGAGGAAAACTTTTCCTAGAAAGAGCGTATAATAAAGTATCTAAGGGGGAATTTAACTTTTACCACCTTACTTTATACACTCAATCGACTATATTGAAAAAATGCTTTTCATGAACTAAATTGAACCCGTGATATTGTAATTAATAGCTAAAGGTACTCCGACGACTATGCAAGATTATTTTTAGTTCAATGACTGTATGAATCACATCATAATTGATATGCAATGTGTATTATATTTAGACTAAAGATATGCAATATCTAAGATATGGTACAATAAAGGTATGATTTGCTTCATTTTTAAGAAAAAAAAAAACTTTAAAATTGTTATATTAACCAAATTTGCATTAGTGTCGTTAAAACTATAATCTAATGCAAGTTGTTTATTAATATTTCAATTATACGTCTTCTCATTTATACGTCGTTTCAGATCGGTGCCTTGAAAGACGTATAAAAGGTGCTTTACTGTACATATCTATGCTCTCTCTCTCTCTCTATGTAAATATGTATGTTACCGCTATAGTTTTAAAGCCGTTAATGTGCATGCTACCCAGCTTATCTCCAGATTGACTAATTTGCTCCGTTAATGTGAGGAATCAAGAATTTTCCGCATTTTTCTTAAGTAATGTTCACATTAAAGACCTTCCGTATCGTTAAAGTTCAAAAGTTTTTTTTTATTTATTTTTATTTATTTTTTAGTGATAACAGTGTTAGCTAGGATAGTCTTTCTGGAAATAAAATTTCTGGTGAATACAGCAAATATTAGAAAATATCTTAAATTAAACATTAAAATTAAAATGCATTTCTCATACAAATTATTCATTATGATCTATTACTTATCATATTATCTAATTAGCCAGGTCTAAAAAATGCCATTTGCTGCAATATTATATTTTTTATCTCAAATTATTAAAATATTGCTCTTCATGGTTAATTCACAAGAAATTTTTAATAGTTTTATTTTGTGGAAATAAAACTTTAAATGTAATCCTAGTGATGACGTCAAAGCTTGGTGACGTAGGAGTTGTAAGGCTTTCTATGTCTAGGAGGCGTTGGTACAACACGGAGGAAAATTTGCGATATTTTTCTTTTAACACGCTAAAAAAGGCTCCTACAATTCTGAAATAGAAAGTTTTTGTACAGCCTATTATCACTGCTGGTGTTGCTCTTGAGTTTGTATAATCTATATGACTCCTACAACACAGATTTATATAACACAGAACGTATCTACCGTGGTTATGGTTGTATCTACTGTAATTTATTCAAACAACCATCTTCATAGTACCAAAAATCGCACCTAAGAAAGTGAATGTGCGGCGTGGCTGTTTTCTAAAAATGAACAAAACAAAACTCGCTTATAAATCTGAATTAAAAAAAAGAAAGTTTTAAAGACATTAAACGCCATTGTAGTAAAAACTATTTTTAAACTGTTGGATAGCCACACCATAAAATATTCACACGTTGAAAGAATTTTATACAAAATCTGTTGAGGAAACTAATTAAGTTGCATTACTTTTTTAAGGTTAATGTTCCTTTCAGATCATTATAAGCGGGGATTTATATTTCAACTTAGAAACATCACGAAAGTTAAAGGAAGGGGTTATAAATAATATCGTCGTGTCAAATGCATAATTAATTATAAAGCCTATCGATTGCTACTGCAGTCAGATTTAGCTGTTAGCGATATAGACATAATTTATCACAAGGGTGTGCTGGAGCTCACACGAAAAGTTAATGCATTTTCCTCTGAAAGAATGAAGCAAGTTATACGCATCTATGTTCTTTTTCGTATATGGAATAAAATATTTCTTAAAAATGTGTGACAATTTCCACGACAGGATTCCATTAAAATTATATCTTTAGATTATTTTGGTGAACAGGTTTATAAGATATACTGTTTTACGGGCTAGTTTTGGATACTGAATCACTTATACAATTAAATAAATACATTTTTGAACTGTTTTTTTTTTACATACATTTTATATTTTTGCTACATTCTTATATTCTTTGAAGTTTATATTTACTCAGCATATCTTAGCACAGCAACTAAACAATATTTTGCGAGCAATGTCTAGTTTTGTTATACTTTCTAAAAAAGTTAAATTTTAAACTAGCTTGCCACCATCTTAATTTAACATGAATTTTTTTAAACAGATGTGAACCATTCATAATTTACTTGGGTGAAGTCTTCAAGTGACCATTTTCTTAATTTCGTGGCATCTCACCCACTTTTCTTTTGCCTTATAAATATACCATGTCACTTTATAACAATAGGATTTGATATTATAATGAATGTTGCATGTGAAGATGAAGGTCCAAACAGTTTCCTGCACAAGATTGGCTTTTGTTTTTTTTGTTTTTTTCTTTTTCCCTCCGTTTTTATCCTTCCTTTTTTTTTTTTTTAGATAAATCCTTTTCCACTTTTCGCTGATTTTTAACGGGAGTATCAGGCTGTAATAATTATTTGGCCTGTGTTATTTCATAGCAAGAACACTTTTTTTAATGAGACTGTTGGAAAACCTGGCCAGTCGCCATATTGGAATTTCGACACTACATCGAGGAGTACCAGTATAAGTTAGTTGCAAAACAAACTCATAGTTAATTGAAGAAAGAAGCATCTTTTTCGTACAGACAATGTCAAAGCAGAGAGTTTATTGCTAGTACGTTTATTTAAATTTCACTAAAAATCTGACAGTTTATTCACGGTGAAAAAATGCAGAAAATATCGTCTTGCGAGAATATGTTAGCAGCTTATAACTGTAACTTTCATATATGAATCGCTACTCCAGATATTTCTCTCTCTGTCATTATCTAGCAGCTTATTTCAAAACTAAAGCGAGTACCAAAACGTGCCTTTTTGGAAAATGTGCCGATCTGCCGGATATATCTGCAAGCAGAATTTTGTAGTAAAAAGATGTATACTTAAATATTAGTGCCAAGTGTCCCATTCATAATCAGTACAATTCAGGCCACCTCCCCCTACACGTTTTATAGATATCCAGAACGCCCTACTGCCTTGATTGATTATTTGGAAAACTATGTAAGTATCGAAAAAAAATTGCCGTACTTTAAAATTTGAAAATTCGTCTTTTCTCCGAATTTTAGCAAATTTTTGCGGTGTTGAAAGATAGAAAGTTGTTTTGGCAGAGTAATATAACTAACAAAAATGACATTTATTTACTTGCTGTCAATAATTAGACTTTTTGAGTTGAAAATTGTTCGAGACGCACAAATTAAGTCTTAATCAATGTATATTCTCAACTTTAGATATTCTTATTAGTTCGTATTCGGTGCAGATCCAACAGATTACTCAATTTGACTTTTCTTCAAGTAAATAAAATAAATTAAGTGTTCTCTTCTGCAGACAGATATGAGAATTAATAACAGAAATTCAGATTACAGAATATAAATAATTTACCATTTTAGCTGCTTCATGTCTATTTATTTATTTATCCTGGAAACTCTCGAAACCACCACTGTTTCAGTTTGATTATTTAAATTAACAACTTAAGTATCGACGATAAATTCTGTTACTTTGGTAACTACAATGGTGAAATATAAAGTGAATGCGGTGATATTTTTTTCAAGTAGACTGTGGATAAATGCATTAAGTGTAGTTTCCAGTAATAGAAAAAAAAATATTTAGTCGCTACAAGATTTCGGTTGACTCGGCAAAATCTCGTAGTTATTGAAAAACTATTAGGCAGTTCACTCAAAAAAAAAAAAAAAAAAAAAAAAAAAAAAAAAAAAAATCGAACAAGGAAAATAAAATATCACTGCAGAAAACACCCTCGCTATTTCTGATAAAATCAGTATTTTTATTCAGTATGATTGCATTTTTATTTACGGTTACTAGATTCAGCTTTCCGATGTTAAAATTCCGAACGATTTGTTTTTAACCCCTTGCCTGTGACGCCTTTTTCGGGAGTCACAGGCAAGGGGTTCTCAGTTCGGTCACAAACAAAGTTCTCACTTAAATCTCAGTTCGGTTCACAAACAAAGGGAGGCACAACCGCTTTCACAGGCAAAGGGGGTTAAACCGAAAGATTGATAGACGTATTTTTGCGCCGTACATCTGAATTGGCATTCACAAGTAAATTTTAGTAAACTATAACAAAAAGAGGACTTGAGCGAGATCTTTCAGCAAATTTTGAAAGTCAGATTACCAGCAGTAACCACCTCTTTTTTAAAATTTAATCTTATAAAAATTTCGCGAGTTATATCATTATTGATGCATGTTACATTTGCCATCCTGATTTTTAGAATTTTTCTATCCAAAAGCTGTTTTGTCACGTATATAGTGATTGGTTTGAATTTTACACAGATAAGTAAAGAGGAATTCCGTCTATTTTTAATTTTGAAAGAGACTATTTCCGATATTGTTTGAGAAATTTGTTTTAATATTTTCTTAGATATGAAAAAAAAGCACAGAACTAAAAACTTCATATTTCTTTTCTTTTAATTTGTACGTATAATCTTTCTTTTAATTTGTACGTTGATAAAACAATTTCCGTTAACGTTAAAAGAACGGCTACTCCAATTAATATTTATGTATAAATTTCGATCAATTAAATTAAATACATTTTACTGAACGCTCATCCAAACGATAACACATTCTCATAATTTATCTTCAAAATTTTGAATATAGAAACTATATATGTCATTTAAAATGCGGCAAAATGCATCAAGTAATAAAATGAAAATGTATTTCCTACCTTGAATGCCAAGTACTTTCCCAGTAGTATTACTGGCCTTACGCCAACTGTCCTTTCGTGACAAGAGAATTGGTTGAAAAGAAAATCAGATCGTACTATAGAAATGTTCGGACGAACAACTACAGTAGAAATGTCTGAAAGAATGCTGTGCTACTTCTTAATCATTTATTAAGAGAGGTTTACTTTTCGCTTGGCATTTAGTTGATCAAACTGAGTTATGCATACTAGCAATTAATGAGGAAATAATTTATTAAATGAAGGGCTTTAATTTTGCGATCATTCTTAGTGACTATAAGGTAAATGCTCCAGAGTAGTGGGCCACTTAATGGTATTTCCGCAGTTATCGTCTTAACTTTGGAGAAGTTTTGTTAATCTATATTTTTTATGGTTGTTCAAACCCATATCTAAAGTAATAATCATGTAAAATATCAGTATAATTGTCATATAATTTTTAAAAATATTAAAACTTAGGTCAGTGGCATGCCAAAAGTAGGACCTTATAGATTTGTCAAATGGCTAAGGAAAATGGAATGAAGTCGTTATATACATATGGTGCAGTTGGACGGTGAAGATAAAGCCTTTGTAGAACTTTTGTGTTTGAAGATCTGGTAAAAATTACACATGAAATAACCTGGAACCTTGCACTTTAAAACGAACAAGAATCAGCTTCAAACAAATCAGTATAGACTTCCAATGTAGCTTTATTAGAACATAATAAAGGATTTTTTTACGGTGGGTGGTAGCATAGCGAAACAAAGCGTAAACCTTTTAGGACTAGAAAAGAGCATTAAGAGACTGAAAAAGGTGTGAGAACACAGAAAGCCAACCTGGCGATAGATCTGAGAGCTAAAAAGAATGGGCGCCAAATAAATCGCCAAGTTGAAAAAAATTAAAAAAGATCGTTAAGCGTTAATGCAAGTTTACCACATTTAAATGTGTGTCGCCAAGGGGGTACAGTCAAAGAGAAGTTGTAACATAAGAAAAATTATTGAAACCCATGGGAACGGGAGAAAAGTAAAGTAATCCTCGCGTGAGAAAGACGATTGCATAATTTATTGCAAAAGTTAAAGCCAAAGTAATTTAAGAAATAGAAATAAAATAGCGTTACGGATAGAGATGGGAATTTAAAAATGACAAAGAGTATTAAATTTAGAATAGGGAAAAGCAAATCAGAAGTAATTATAAAGTGATGAACTGGATATCAATATAGTAATAATAATAATACACTAATATTATTCACTATAAAAAGTAAACTAAAAATGGTAGATGAATTGTATAATTTATAGATTCTTGTTCCATCAGATGTACATTTTTTTTCTGTAATAGCCATCTTTTTTATTTAAGGTACATGTTAATTCTCGATTGTTCATTTTCAGTCCTGTTTAGGGTATTATAAATGTTAAATATTTATAATATTGAATAAATCGTTTTGGAATACATTGCAAAGTCTTTTTGAAGATTTTTCAACCTTTATTTCCTAGACTATGCACAAATACACCCATTTTTGTGCGTTTCTTTTGCACCCCATGTGAGACACAAGAACGAATCGAACTTTTTTCAGATCTAATTTGTAAGAGATCGACAATCCTATTTCTTTGCTCTCATCACAATGAAAGTCACTCTATTCATTCATAATAGAATTATCAAGTAAAATTGAAGAATCTGATGAAAATTCTCTGGTTCTTTTTATGCGCATGTCTTTCTTCTCATCATTGTTCATTTCTCTTTTATTTTTCAACAGCTTTTGCATTTTTAGCATCTTCTTTCTACCTATAATATATATTCATTTGTGGCGAAGTAATCCCAGCAAGAAGTTTTTCGTGTTTTCTCTTTTTTAATGACCTGCCTTCTGTGAAAAGAAATTATCCCTCTTAAATATTGATGGAATGTTTTAATAACTAAGCAATGTTACAGAGCTCAGCTGATTCACCGATTGCTGCCTGGCCGATAAACTTCTTACGAACAGTTTCCTGACCACAACAATTAACATATGATGACTTTCCACTGATTTTTATGCATTTTTACTATGACCATTTTTTTCAATATTTTGGATTTGTTACAGAAACTTTGGTTTAAAACAAATACTTGTGTAGTAAAATGTATCGGACATAGTTTTATACTGAATTTTTTTCACTTTCGAACAAAACAAGAGGTGTGGTCCAATCATTTATGTGAGTATATCTTCTACTGTAAATGTTGTGCATCCCTACATGGGTGTAACAGTAGTGAGGTATTAATGAAGCAGAACTGGGCCATGTGGTTCACTACTGGTTCTGATAAAAATAAAACAAACCTTATTTTATTAAAAATTTAACATTACCTAACCCTTTTACTAAACATCATGATAGTCTTTTTGAGAGAAAGCTTGTTTTCCAGAATTGTGCCCCTTCGGTCAACTTCTGGGGCATTTAATAAATCATTAATCTAAAAGTGGGCTACGCATCCCAATCCATAAATTATTATCATAATTTCATTCATGAATAGTTTATAATACTTCCAGTATGAATCAAATAATATCAATAAAAATTGATTTTAAAAACAAATATAATGTGTGTTAATAAATATAATTTCATTGAAGGCTTGCCTCCAATTAAATCACTAAAAATAATCTTTTGTAAAACACCAACTTAGGTAAGAAACTTTCTTTTATGTAAATAGGAAATGAAGCCTGAAACTTTGGTATTTAGTTGATAAATGTTTCAGACAATCAGAGGTTGATCTCTTATCTTAACGAATAGTTGGCATTTCTTGTTTTATCTTAAAATTTCAAACGGCCCAATACTGGTAGATAGCCTCCAACGGGATCACTTACCTTAGCATACATTATTCCGTTAGCAGATCTTCGGTTGATCGTTAAAAAAGTACTGTTCGATTACAAAAAAGTAATTATTTTTTTCTAAATAAAGGTTTTTTTTAATTAAGATATAATAATCATGAATAATCACAATTGTGAAATTATTCAAGTGAATCATTTAACCGTCTTGTGATCTGAAAAAATGGTCAAAAATATTATAGCAATAAACTTCAAATTATGCATGCATGTGGATGTATAATAAAAAATGTCTTGACGGAAAATTCGAGAAACAGACTATCTGTATGTATATATACATGTATGTATATATACATAGATGATTTTTTTTTCTTTTTTAAACCAAAGTAATTTTAATTCCTTTTGTGTTTGTGAGGTAATGGAAGTTGCTTAAAATAAGAAATGATTCTGTGTTAAAGAGAAAAAACACTGCTTTAATCTCTAACATAAACAGAAACACATACACAATCATATAGCTTCTGTAATCCGTAAACCAAAGGTAGAGTTATATACGATTTCGGTTAAACCTTTAAATAGATTTTATGTACACCTTTGAATAATAAAAACTAATATTACTCATCAACATATGGTATTTACTGAACACTTTTTTTAACTGTAGTTTTGGTTACGCTAGAAGAAATTTTTCATATAAATTTTTGAACTGTGCGGAATAAATTTTGTTTAGCGTGCCTTATTTGCAAGATGGTTCCTTGACAATAGCGCCAATAGTGCATGTTGTTTTTGACGAGGCTTCACATTTTCTTTTTTAGTGTATTTTGCCCATAAAAAACAAGATAAAATTATTTTCAAATGAAAGATCATTTTGTCCTTGGGTCAGGGTAAAATGATCCTTTGGACTCTTTTTCAAAATTCTATTTTTTCGTTACTCAGTTTGGGTTTAAAATATTATTAAAATATGAAGCAGAGTATGGGCTAAAATACTGTGGCAAATGGCAAAAGTTTTATGTAACATTTATGTCATTTCATGCAAGTTTTCCCCTTAAGGGGATCATTTTAGACCACCTTCCTCTATATATATAACAATGAACGTATTCTTGTTATATATATAGGGGTTGTTATATATATATATATATATATATATATTTATTTATTTATTTATTGACCAAAAATATTTTCCTGAAAGTGATTTCTATCATATGCACTCCTTTGCCTTAGCAATATCCAGCAAATTTTGAAACAAAGAAAACAGTTTACGAACAAACTAATTTTCTCTTTTGCAGTTACTGTTTATTATGACTTAAACTAGTTTTCTTGAAAGGTCAAGGAAAAGGTATTTTAGACTCTTCTTTGTCGGTGATCTATGATAGAATCACGGCATTTATAAACTGTTTTGTTGGTGATTTATTCGATTTAAATCCCACTAGAATCTGGTTGTCTTTCATGGATTTTTTTTATTTTATTTCCTCTGAGAGAAGCGTAAATTCGGATTTTGGTTTTAAGTCTTGTCACCAGACAAGTTATAAATACCTTGCGGTCTTTTTATCGAATACGAGTTAATTCCCTTTAGGGGAGGTTAGGTTTTAGACTTTTACCTGTTTTTGCCATTGTTTCCATGACCTTCATTCCAAGTCCATTATCAGTACTTTCTTTTTAATGGTAAAAAGATCTTTGCTTCCAATTTATTTTCCTTTCATTTTTAAATTTGCAGATAATCACGATGAAGTTCCTTTAATTTTTTTTTCTATAAAAAAAAATTAACCTGATCATAACACATTTTACTTTTATAACTGTTGCATTACAAATATTACAAATGCTTTTGTTTGTCTTACGATAAATAATATGTGAGATTTTTCAGTAAATTGCATGAGTTAAAGGCTCTTGAGGTGCAATACATCAAGCAAGTTGTCTGGAAATGTTCGCAGTCCGTTAAAAAGATCAGAAATAATGGTACTGTGTATTAAGGCAAAGCTAGTCGAGGGCTATCTGCCTAAGGAGGACGCTTAAAATGGTTCTAACGCATATTCAATTTGCACATATAGAAAACCACCCAAAACTCTCAACCGTCAGATCGAATGCCTCACGGTACGCCAGAACCCCGACAGCACATTCACACTTCAGCCATATACAATGTCCAGTAGTGTGGAGAAAAAAAAAAAAACTTTATTTCAAAATTCAAACTGCCTGAGTCATTAAATTGTGCAAAATTGATAAGAACAAATTCTTTCCAAATTTCAGCTCAAAAAATTGGCATCTGCAGGTTCCACAACTCAATCGAATATATTTCTAGTTTATTTTTATTAAAATAATTATGTTTAACACTAGAACGGCGGCGTTTCAGATATATCTAAAACCGCGGGCTGGGTCAAATTGACCCAACTTGTAGAATTGACGTCGCAATGCAACAATAATGATATATTTCAACGGTAATGACATTAGTTCAATCTTAACATTCGTAACATTCGTAAGTTTAATACTACATTAAAAGTACAAAAATATTGTTGCCATAACTCTTATTAGAACCGCGTCGCTGAGAGATACCTAAAACCGCGGTATGGGTCAAATTGACCCGACTTGTAAAATTCACGTTGCAATGAAAATGACATAATGGCATGCTATTATACCATTTATTATGTCATTTCCGTTCCTTTTATGATTAATAATGACGTTTATTTAATTTGAACTTCCAGACTCGTGGGAAGTTGTGGGTCAAAATGCCCCTTTCCGCGATTTCAGGTATACATATTAATAACAAAAAACAGATAAAAGTTACGAGCTTAACTTTTTTACAGATAATTAATAACATAAAGTTAGGAAAAGTCACGATTTTTTTAAAATTTCAGTTCGTAACTTTTTGATAAAACAGAATAAAATCTGGTTTTGGGTCAAAATGACCCATCCCGTGGTTCTAGTGCTAATTAATTAATTGGATAATTAGTTATATTTTCGTTATTAAATTGCTGTATTAATACGTTATTATCATATGACAGTGCTGGAAATCGTAGATTTAGAAGCAAACGTCGATTTATGATTAGATTCAGAAATGGAATATACCTAAGAAAATGATGACGATTTCGTTATTCAGGAAGCCAAATGTCGGAAAACGACTGAGGATGAGATTCCCTAAATCTGAAAGACAGACCAAATGTCCAAACTAGCCGTTGTTCTTGATAGAGCAGGTGTATCAGAGTATTAATTATTCAATTGATTAATTAAACGTAATTATTTCAATAGAAATTAATAAAAGACTAAAAAAGACACTGGGAATATATTCACTTGAGGTGTGGAACCTGAAGATGGCAATATTTTGAGCTGAAATTTGGAGAAAATTTGTTCTTATCAGATCCGCACCATTTAATGACTCAGGCAATGTGAATTTCGAGAAAAAGTGTTTTTCGCTCCACCCTAATGTCCAGTGTCTTCATCCACACTCTCATGGTGGAGCGATCATAAGGAATTTGGTAGACTAAAATGTTTAGTTACACTAATATTTCAGAATGATTTTTTTCGGAATGAAATCCCGGAATGAACGACTACCACGTACAAAAGAATGATATTGAACTCGAGAGGTAGAACAACGAACGAGAGGCGAGGTATCGCTGTTGGATGAGTATTATGCGGTATGTAGCAAGTAGCTATCTATGATAAAATAAATGACATTTGATTTCATAAAACTGTGTTTCTTTCTGCTCAAACATTCCATTAATAACTATGAATAGAGAACTTTTGCACTACGTTTCTTCCGTCACTAACGATAGCGTTAGCCGCCAAACCTGTTTCCGACCATATTGCGCATGCTCACGTCTGGCGGAGGAATGAAATTAATTTTTAGGATTAAAAAGCCCCCTTAAACTAATTATTTTTTTATAAAAATGTTAAACAATTATAGATGAACAGAAAATCTTGGTTTTTTAATTATATTATTTAAAATCTAAGTTTATAAACATACCTGGAGTTTTAATAAAATAATTATAGATTAATTAAAGATCCAGGTATGTGTTTACATATAATGTTTGCGTTGGGTTTAATTCTTTATAAATATTTAATGAGGTTTCAATTATTTAGTGACTATCTTCTGGAGGAAATAATAATTCGTATAAAATATTATCATCAAATTCTTCGAAACTATGAAATTGGAGAAAGTTTTTTTTTAATTTAAAATCGTAAAATGTCCAACAATTCTCGTGCACACTGTATTTTTATCATCTGTCAGTTAGATTAATTTTCTATTCTAATACTTATCGCGTTAGATTAATTTCTAAAATAAGTAAGAGAACACATAAAATTTTAATAAACGTTCTGGAAGCTCATTTCTACGTAATCTATTGCATTTAAAATGTCAATCTGGACATAATTCTAATAACCTGATCTGATATTTAAGTTTCATGTGATCATTTTTACGGGCGATTTAAATTTTTATCTTGAACTTGCGTGATACATAAATTTAAAACATAAAAATTCCCAAAATAGATAAGACAGACATCTTTATTAAAAAAGCAATAAGTTAATGATAAACTAAAGCATCAAACCCTCCAAGTATATTTGACGTTTGTTTTCAATTTGTCATTATCTACGTTCTATCGCTACCAAGCTGTTACGGCCTGTCAACAAAGAGCAAATAATACTACCTTCAAGATAATCTAAAGCTAAAAAAAAAAAAAAATTATTTTGTACAGGTTTAAGCAGCAGAAAAATCAGAAAACGAAACTGGATTTGAAGGAAAAAAAATACTTAAAAGACTATTATTACTTTTACGTCAACTAGGATTTTTGAAATACTTCTACAAAGTATCTTAGTTTTATAATAAAAAATAGAAATTGCAAAAAAAGTTGTGTATCAACTGTTTGCTTTACAATTTTGGTGAAAGAAACGGGCGCTATATTTTTCTGCTGAAATACCTTAAAAGACTTTCTAAAATCATTAAAATTGTTCGAACTGAGCATTCATAAAGGTAATGTTTTTTGTTTTGTTTTATTATGGATAAAGTATTTTAGATTTATATGCAGCTCTTATAAATTTATTTTGATTAATGTGATACCTTTTGACAAAATAGTGAGATAGTAAAATGGCAGTAGCAGAATGCAAATTCAAACTTTACGAGGTGCTTTACTAGTGTTGTTTCCACATCCAAAGAACCAAAAATAAGCTGGTAAAAAGAAAAGAAATAAATTATGACTGCAAAAATTTGATATATGTATAAGGTTACCTTTCAACGTAATCCTCATGAAGACCTTTATAGTTTTTGAATCAATAGGTGACAATTCATGAAGATTACTTGTGGTGATATGAGATGGTAGGAGTTTTTCAAAACTATTAGTTTTGAAGTTATGGCCATGTACCTAGTTTTTCAGTTTAGGGAGGAAACCATTGGAAGAAACATGGCATATGCTCCATGACATATGAGAGCAATAAGGCTCTTTAATATACAAAACAATGTTCAGCCTATGTCTCACCATTGACAAAGGTATCTTAAATTGTACGATTTATTTTATTTTACAAATATGTTGAGAATGGACACGTTTAAGATTTTTTTAAGTGATATCATGATTTTTCACAACTTTAACATTAGATGGGTCTGTACATTCTTGCGAAGCTCTTCAGTCTCAGTGGTCTTTAGTGGTCATTCGCTTAGTAGCAAGGGATTTCTATTTGTTTCATGAACTGAACCACTTCAATGGGATTACAAAACTTAATTGCAAGACCAACGGGAAAAATTAAACTTTAATCTTAGGTTTATCTCGCCTCGAGGGCGGTAAAAGTTTTTTTCTCTTTTTTTAAGCAAATCTAAAAAGCTAGATTACTTAAATAGCAAAAGCTTCATATAATAAGAATTTTCATGACGATTATCGAGAAAAGTAACCGTATGTGTACCTGACTCTTTATTTCCTTTTCAGTTGTCTTATTTTATTTATTTTAACGGAGGTGAGAAGGGGAAAAATACTTTTCTTGCAAACGTGTCTTGAATACAAATGCTTTCTTCTATAGAATGAAAAAATAAATGTCGAGATTTTGATATGAGCTAAAGAAGACTTGAAAGGTCTCTACTCGTCATCCCGCCCACCATTTTTTTCTATATTAAACCGTCACGTTTTCAATTAATGACGTTTTTGTAACATGTGAGTTCTCAAAATTGTTTCACCGTTTTTAAATTTTCATCTGGATAAAAAAAAAGACTACATAATTGTGACGGTGCATATGACTGAAAGCCAAATCTCCAAATATACAGAGCAGTATTTTTAATGAAAATACAATTAATTAAACGCAATATAAATTTTCGTAATGAAACATTATGCAGAAAAACATAAATTCGATAGTCATGCTTACATTTTTTTTTATATTTCATATACAAAGATGTATGCACTAACTTAAGATGTCTGCACAAAAAGTGCAGATGTTCTAAAGAAGTATCGAGATGGCATGTGTTTATCTTCTGAAGAAATTTCTTTTCTGAAAATTAAATGTACTCACGATAATTGTTTATGTTCGTATATGTAGAAGAAAACACATTGACTGAAATTGGGTAACAAGAGTAGTAATTTAAGTACTTATAAAATTTTACGTATCTTAAACATTTCCTCCGCTTTTCGAATTAACGCAAAAAGCACGTGCACGATAAACTAAGTTAGCGAGATAGTTTTAGTATAGGTGTTTTAACATTCAAGTGAAATGACAGTTTATCGTGTCATACATATAAATACGATGTAAATATAAACAGAAAAATGTAATTTTTACCAAAAAATGCCATGCGGGTTGTATAGTGGCGAAGAATCAGTCTACCATATAACGGGTCCTGGTTCCAAGCCTAAATGTCATTTTGTCCGTCCTTAGGACGCAACATTAGTGCACTACTTAGTGGAAACCATAATGATGCGACCAACATATCCGGTCTTAGTAGTGGCTAATGCCTATAAACAAATAGCGTTCCCCATTATAAAAGAAATCTCTTTCTAACGAAAAAATAACTTTTTTCGAAAGTGCTTTTAAGACTCTACTAAGCAAAGTAAGAACTAAAACGCAGTTAAAGAAATTCTAAGTAAAATATAAATAATATTTTTTGTACTATCAGCTACACAAATGTACACACATTTTTTAACTAAACTTTTTTTTTACTTTATTTACTAAATTCTCAGTCAGGTTATATAGCTTAGCTTAGAAATATCTTCAAAATAAAAATCATAGTAGTCATATTCATTTTGCAATAGAATACAATGCAGCCATATTAAAATTAATTGGAGAATGAATGTGCAATCGACATAGAAGTTAGAACAGTTATAGAACATAGCATAATTTCAAGCCAGTTCTATACGTACTTTACTTACTAAATGAAAAAAAAAAAGAATAAAATCAAGTAAGAATGTTTCAACAAAATGTAATATGTACTCTGGAAAGAATCTGAAACGTAGAATGTTCGCTTATTTTCGTAAGATGAATAGTACCTAAACTAATTTTCAAATAAGGTTTCTTTTTCCAATATCTCATTTTAAGTGCTGTAGATCTCAAATTTCAAGATTTTCAAACGCATTTAATAAAATTTTGATTCCTATATAATGTGATACTTCTGAAAACTTTCAGTAATTTTTTGGTCATCTGGATCCTAAATGTTAAGCATTTCATCTTTTTATCATGCAAGATCGTTAGAGGTTGAATATCTTGGAAAATCCACTTTTTGAAACACATTTGGATTTTAAGTCAACCGTTAAATATAAATTCATCCCGTAATTTTTCAAGAAATAATACATTCTTATTAATGATAAAAACTTGTTAAGTAATGTAAAATAATGCTTCTTTTCCTATTTCACCTGTTAAAATGGCAGTATCGGAAACTGTAAGTTTTGTATCGTGCACAGTAGTGTTTTTATATGAAAGCTAATGCATTTACTCACACTGAAAAAAAAATTTTTTTCGTTGATTCAACAAGATTTTGGTTTGTTCTATTTCAAAGAAATATTTCACTTGAATCAACAAAATTTTTGTTTATTCAACGAAATATTTTGTTAATTTAACAAAAATATTGTTAAAACCAATAAAATTATTCTGTCGAATTAGCGTCAACAAAGTTTTTGTTGAATAAAAAAAAAGAAAACTTTCTTTTGTTTGTTTTTTCCGTGCGCCTTATAAGGAAAAACAATCGATTTAAAGGATTTTATTATGGTACGCAACTTTTGACAAGATTTTTTTTTCATCTCTTCATATTTTGTGACGATAAAAAATCTAAACAATACACCAACATTAATGTATTAAAAAACATATTTACATAAAACTAACAAACGCTAATATTACTAATATATCAAAACGAGACCTCTTTATAAAAATTATCACAAAACGCTCCAAAACCCCTTCTTACTTTATCTCTTCACGCTTTGCAGCTCCCTGCATTGGCAAAACACGCCTCTTTGGTATCTCAGCCCTCCTTTATCAGATTACACAAGTAATTGAAACGATTCTATATCTTATTCAAAAATTAAATCTCAAAGAGAGACTATTCTAATTTCACGCTAGCGAGATTTACTTTAATAGATAATCATGTTCAAAAACTTCCAATTGTAATTCAAACATGCCCTGCAGCTTGATTAATCTGTGGGAGTAAAAAAGAAGGAGGGGGTAAAGAAAAAAATATTCTACTTGGATACTCCTGGGCTGCGGAGTCTCCTTTTGTTTCAATGCCTTGGAGGGTTGATATGTAAGAAAGGCATTCGTTAGATTGAGTAAGATCAAAGGCTCCGACAGAATTTCTTATAAAAATTGTAACTCAGGCGTGACTCCGCTGGATTTTGGTCTTCATTGATTTGAAAAATGAACCCAGTTATATTACATGTCAGCTGAGCAATTCTGGATACACTAAGAGAGGGGGAAAAAAAACTAGGACAATAAAGACGTATCATACTTTTTCAGACAGTTTTTTTTTATAGATATTGTTTCAGAGTTAAGGTATAATTTAATATTCGGGATTTATGAGTTTGAATTTAATATTAGTCTTTCTAAATAGTATAAGTAAGAACGTTTTTGTTAGACTTAATTTAGTTAAATGCATATACGTTATTTACAACTATCAAGGTCTGCCAAGGCATTCATTAGATAGAATAAGAAAAAGGTTCCAGGAAAATATTCAGTGATAATTCATTTGGTTTTTACAATTACGCATTTAAATAATGCCTGCATTCTTTTATGGCATTGATTTTTACGTAAATATATGTAAATAGTGCCCGTAACGGAATCTGTTCGCCTGTATAAGTTCAAATTTTCCTGCAGAATTTTTTACACAAATTGTGAATCTGCTGTATTTCGGTGTTCGCTGATATAAAAAATAGCCCGATATGACGTTTTTGCTAAACCGCTGAAAGCTGACTGATTCTAGGTACATCAAGTTTTAAAGGAAAACGTAATAGAGATTTATAATACTTTTTACACATATTTTTTTTCCTCATAAGCGCTGTTCTGGTACTACAGTAAAATTTATTTATATGTAACTGTTCTTGTATATCAGCTAATACTTTAAAACACGAAAAAATTTAAAACATCACCCTTAAGAGAGAATGGGGTAAGATGAGATCGAGCCTACAACCTTCAGTCTGCTAACTTCAAGAATTAACCGATCAGACAAAAGACACCCCACTTACCCTGCAATTATATGCAGCAGTTTAGTTTGCCGGGGTGGCTACTAAGTGTCCGCCACACTATTCCCCCACAGCATCAGTTGGAGTCTGACGAACTGCCGCACGTTGAGGGGTTGGTTAAAACGCTTTGTGAACTTCAAGTCCTGTGCCAACTGTCGTGGGCTATGCTGCCGAGAGTTGCGAACTTTGAACGAGCGAGAGAAGGATCGGGCTAGGTGAAGGCGCGTATACTGTGTGTTAGTTTTCCTGGTCACCAGTGAAGAGGAACTGTGGTGAGAGGGACTTGGTATCAAACCTTAGAACTTGAACGTGCTAGCTTCAGTCACCATAAGATTAGATAAGAATAATACTTAGTTTACAGGCTCTACAAATGTCGATGTTTAGCTTTCTGTGGTGGAGCAAGCTAAACCTCGTGAATTGAAATAGTAGATAAATGAATACTGGAAGGATTGTTTTTGAAATGCAGTTTAGTTTAAATACATACACGCGTATAATGTTAGGAACTACAATTTTACTTCTAAGAAATATTTATTACTATGGTATATTGGGCTTACTAATACTACCTATTACTGACTATCTTCCATTTTCAACAAAAAATTATAAATTTAAATACTCCATGGTCCAATCTCATGAAAAATATCGAAATATGACATATCTTCGAGCTATTTAAAAATGCACGAATTGCGAACATGACGTAAAATTTGTAGCCGTGTTTATGAATCTCAGGCCATTTTTAATTTATGACGTCAATATTTGACTATTCCAAAAGAAGCCACGGGGAATTCAGTCCCTCCAACTGGTTATTTAGCATATTTTTCAAAAGGGTTAGTTTTAACGATCACTTTCAACACTATCATTGGAGTTGAAGAAAATTTAGGGTACCTAATTTGATTTGATACCATAGAATTGATTTAAAAGCAGAGGGTGCTGCATCACTTTAGCTTAGACACTGGATCTGATGGTGCGTTAGAGCAGTCTCCAGGTTCGGAGATAAACGTTGCTGAAGTGGAACATTGGAATGGTCCCCTGAAGAATTTAAATAATTGTGAACAGTAGCTCTTCTAATAGCCTTTGTTATATCCGATCACCGCAACTGCTGAAGATAAAAAAGAATGAAATTTTGATTCAGCAATTTTAAACACGTGAATAAACTTATTTTTACTCGACCGCGTATTCTCAGACTGCCTTTACGCAAAATTTAAATGTTGAGAAATCGATTTCATGCTTCAAATGTCCCTCAAAATGTTTCCTTCTTCTTTTACAATAAGGAGACAGTACTTAACAATACAGCAGATTATTTAAACATTTATGTGCATCATATGGAATAGTTTTTTAAATTGTGTCAATAATAGTGAATGTAGCAGTATTTTATTCAACATACTGATTGTATAAAATATACATAATTCTATACCTCGCAATATTAAAATGCGATTAAAATAAGAGAAGTGCTTATTTATTTGAATTTTTCTATGCATTTTATTCATTAAAAAACAATGAACCAAACTATGAGCTCTAAAACTTGTTTATTTAAGCAAACATGGTAATTTATATATATATATGTACAACTAGCTGACCCGGCAAACGTTGTTTTGCCATATAAATTATTCCAAGGATTATTTTAGTAGAAAAAAATGAACTTATTGTAAGTTTGTGAGGATGTGGTATATGAGTGGAAGAGGCACGGAGCTCTGTGAACGATGCTGTAATATAAAAATAACACAATACCAAATATTTGTATTTTTAATTCATTGTAATGTATTCTTTAAATTTATATATATCGCTAATTACAATAATTTTACAAAAAAATAAAATCAATCTCTTAACGGAATAGAGTGTACAATATTTTTTGTTACCCCACCTTTAGCTAACACAAACAAACTGGATGGTTTGCCCACTCGAGAGCATGCCACGTATAATTGTCCGTGTGAAAAACATGGTGTGCTCAAATCTAAGCCACAAACAGACATAGTTTGACCTTGAGACTTATTGATAGTCATTGCAAATGCCAATCTTATTGGAAATTGAAGACGTTTAAATTGAATTGGCACATCCGTGGGTATAATAGGGATCCGTGGTAGTAATATATTTTCACCTCAAAATTTGCCATTTAAAATGACGGCTTCGGCAACATTTTTCATTAGTTTTTTAATAACTAATCACGTGCCGTTACACAGCCGTGGTGGGTTCAAATTACGAAGCAAAATAACCGGAGATCCAACCTTCAGTTGTAAGTTATGCGGCGGCATGCCTGGCAAATCTAATGAGTTTAAAAACTCTGCTGGATAATTCACACCTTCGGTGGCATCGCAAACTGTATCAATAGATCTGCATGACTCTAACTCCCCTGGCAATAAATGTATTTTAAGATTCACTTCTTTAACGTCTACATTTTTTGCTGCTAAAATTGCTCTTTCTGCCAGTCACTCATGATTAATATATTGTGTATGTACATCGGGAAATATCTGGTCAATGAGAGCATCTTGCGAATCAGTAATTGTGCAGAAATCGGCCGGTAATTTTATGCATCCAGTTTCATCTACAGTAACTTTTCCATCGCCGATATTTAACAGCTGTTTTGAGAATGCCTCAGCGGATAGATCTCGAAGTATTTGAACGCGCATATTTACTTTCAGTTGTAATTTTTCAACATTACGCCACAGTGGCGATGATTTTAAGCAGGCGTTGATTTAATCAGCATACGTTGAACGTGGGATGACGGGAAGTGTTTGTCTAAAATCTCCTGAAAGGAGTACCAGAGTGCCGCCAAATAGTTTGTCCTTGTTTTTAAGATCTTTCATTGTCCTGTTCAACGCCTCAAGCGAATGATTGTGTGCCATAGTGCAATCATCCCAGATGATAATTTTACGCTGTTTCAGCACTGTGGCCATGGGCGATTGTTTTTTTATTTTGCACACTGCATCTGGGTTATTTTGAATATTTAGTGGTAGCTGAAATACTGAATGAGCTGTTCTGCCTCCATCCAATTAAGTTGCCGCAATACCAGACGATGCAACGGCCAATGCGATGCTATTATTCGATCGTATTTCGGCTGTCTGAACACACGTGCTGTAATGTCATGACGATGTATTGCATTTTGTCCAGGCAATAACAAAGATGTGATCTCCGGCTATTTTGGATTACACGTGAACGTAATAAATAAACATGGTCGTCCATATTCGCGCACGAAAGCATCCTGTATGTATTCTTGCATATGACGTGGACTGCCTATATACGATGATGGTAGATTGACAGAGCTACCAATTTCGGCGGCATCGGCGTTGTTGGCAATAGCATCTCGAAAGTGAATGTATTCTTCCGCACGCAGTTTTTGCTGATTATATCGCAAGTACCGTAATCGTTCGCTCTCTATCTTCACGTACATGCCGACCATGAATTGTTGACAAAGCTCACGACATCGTAGAATGACGTTATCCTGACCGGGTCTAATCATCAACCGATAAGCATAAAAATCCTTCGAACTAACGTTCTTGCTTGTTTCGGCTCCTGTAATGATATATATGAATCAAAACAAATACTAATTAATAATTAAAAATAGTTAAGTTTAATGAATTACGATTAATAAATTAAGTTTTTGGTAAATGAGTAATGATCAAGTTCATAATGAATATAGTACCTGTTGTGGGATCTCGTTGTTTAATATTTATGCAATATCCGTCTTGTCCCTTCCAGAATATTAGTGGATATTGGAGAGCGTCATATGAACGATGTGTATCAGCAATGAACTGGAGATTATTACTTCTTCTACGAATCACTATTTCTCGTGTAGCTGTAGAATCGCCAACCATGATTCCAGCAACGTCGTCAACAATAGTTGCGTTAAATCTACGAATATGCTCTCCAGCAGGTGTTTTATCAGGATTGATGACAATAGCATGATTATCACTTTGTAATTTGTGCATGTGTGATTTGAATAATTTCAACAATTCATTGTGTTCATTTAATAGAGCATCCAGCTCGCTGACGATACGTCTTGCAAAAACTGAATTAAGGTTATTGTAGCCGCAACGTGCATCCACGCGTGCATCCTCACCACACATAAAGTAAATTTGTAAAAATTTATGTGGTTCGTTTGGCATTGACAGCAATGAACCCACTTTGTGATAAATTTGGCCTTTGATTTTAAATGTTGAATTGAATTGTTGACCATTTACAGCGCTATTTTTAACTATTTCTGTTGCTCCGAACGAAGTCATTTGGAAACATGAATTGAATGTTCCAATTGACTTTAGGAACAGGTTGGAATCTAGATCAGTGCCGATAAGTAAACCGTTCAATGGCTCAGGTGGTGTTTGAATTATAGGCAGCTGCACCTTTCCGGACGCGCAACACATTCTGGCTGGCTCATTTTTAAATTTAAGAGCATTACAATGCGGACATTCCTTATCCATAGCACCAATTACTACTTTTGAATGAGCATAATATTGAACATCGGGTTCATACTGGAACGCTAGACGCAGGAATGAAGCAGATGTAAATGATCGATGTACCTGTTTGCGGTGTTGTTCATTTGCTCTGAGTCTGCTAACTATAAAATAGCGTGCTTGTCTTTGTTCTAATCTTCTTTGTTCATTTCGTTCAGATCGTGCATCTTCTGATTCTGCTTGACGCAATTGAGCCATGCGCACACGCACATTAGCATTATCTTGCTGCTGCTGTTCTTCTGTCCTTTGGGCTCTTATATTTCGCTTGCCTGCAGTTCTACGTGTTTTCCTGCCCAAAGAAGCCTCTTTGCGTCTTTTTGGCATTGTTCACGGTTTAAAACACACATAAATAGAACAAATTGAATTATTTTATGATGAAAAATAGTAATAATGTATTAATATTTATTTTTTGATTGTATTTATGCGTATATATTATATTAAGTGTACATCGTGTATATTTTCTATTATTATTTTACGTACCTTTTACAATGTTTTTCTTTTGAAATGATTCTTACAAAATTTTGCACACACTCATAATAAAAATAATTTATACGTGTAACCATGGAGCTAGAGAGTATAAGGAAGAAAGAACTAATACTGTAAGAAGTAACCCTATTTTTCTCTTCCTTTTATTCTCCGATAATCTCCACCAATTCGCCGAGCGCGCCATCTATCCGCCTGGTATACTTTTGTAGACTCTAGAAAAAAAATCTTTGTTGCAACTAATTTACGCAGATTGCGAGTGGCAACAACGATGAATAAAATAATAATATGATTTTTAGAACAACACTGTTTAGGATGTTTAATCTGCTTTAGTAAGGAAATAAATACTTTTAAAATACCGCAAGTTGAAAGTTATTTTAACATTAAATAATATTTTATGAGACAGCAACCGCTACACTTTAATTTCATAGTCTCTCTCTTGCGGAGGTAGCGCCGTTTAGGAGCTATCGTGTTCACACACACACACACACACACACACACACACACACACACACACACACACACACACACATCTCGTACAAATAGCATAAATGAATTCAGAAGACCTCAAAACGTGTAAATACACCAAAATCTCGAAGTTGAATTTTTTCATGATTACAATACTTTCCTTACATGGTACATGTTCGGAAAGTAAAAAGGATGAAAATCTGAAACACTTTCAGGTTTTAAATACGCACTATAGTGCTACATATTAAAATCGTATCATAATTTATACGTCGTCCCTATTTTTCTTACTTATTCCATTAAGTTGCAAAAGTGTATCGTTATTCATGACTGTGCTGTATTTTTCTTTCTTGTTTCGTAAAACCCATCTTTGGAATCGAAATCTATCTTAAAATTGCCTACTAAGACTATTTTACAATCTACGCCAAGTATATTACAACTATACTTCATTGTTTTATATCTTGTTTCGAATGTGCATCATAATCCATGAGTGTACCGGTTTGTCTTTCTTGGGTTGATTCCCACTTTAACGCCTCGACTCTCGCCAAGGTTTGCGATCATTAAACATATGCAGTTACCCTGACGATTTTTTGCTTTTATGTGGCAATCGTAATTTAGAATGAAAATGGCGATTTGGAACAACATGTAAGCACAGCATGCCGTTACATTTTTATTTATTTTGGATTGCCAATTAATGTAGTTGTAATAATAAAGTGTCTTCAGATTCCTTAATTGATGCGTTTATCGCTAATTTGTTTACTTTAGTTTTCATCTGGTTCTTTTGGGCGCGTTGAAACGGCTACGTATTACGGCGGTCACTCGCCAATACTTCATGATTTTACTGCAATCGTATTCCAAACCATCAACAATTTCATGTGCCCGGCATTTATCTTGGTTACAAATTTCTTGTCTTGCCGGACCGCCGGGATAGTACGTAAGTACCGTTGAAACTTGTGCATAACACCCAGAGACCCATGACTGCAAAGCTCGCCAAAGTACGGGGATTTTTTAGGTTGGCGAGAGTGGGGGGCGTTAAAATAGCAATCAACTCTTTCTTGTACCATAAAACACATCTTTGGAATCGATATCTGTCTTGAAATCGCCACCTGAAACTGTTTAGAATTTCCTCCAGGCATGTTCTTCCTGTAGGAATATTCGAACAATACCGCAAAGATATTTTAAATACTGTTTGGAATGGACATCATAATCCATGAGTGTACCGTGTTTTCCTTTCTTGTTCCACAGAGCACTTCTTCGGAATAGAAATCTATATTAAAATCGCCTAATAAAACTCTTTTACAATATACGCCAGGCGTTTTCTAACTATACGCGAAATATATTTATAGTAAATTGTCGCGTTTTGGCACCACATTTAGCGATCCATTATCAAAAATTGCAAACCTTGTGCGACTTTCAACATTTTATTAACTCACCCCCCCCCCTCTCCACATTATCTGGCAAACACATTTGAAAAGTGATTCGACACGCTAATGTCTACACAGAAATCCTGATTGAAATGAATAGCACTCGGGGGCTAAACATTTTGGGGTGGACCGCCCTTATGACTTAGGGGTATGAGACATAGTTAAAAACCTATTCTATGACCTAACGAATATACATAGAAAATTTCATTAAAATTGGTCGAGTGGTTTCGGAGGAGTTAGGTGACTAACACTGGGACAGGAGAATTTTATATATTAGATATATATATATATATATATATATATATATATATATGAGACGTCAGATATTTATAGTAAAGTTCCAGAGTTAAGGCAAATAATATGGTTTATTGAACATTATCTTTTAAGTTACAATATAGAATGAGAAGAGGGGAGGGGAGACGGGTACAAAAATCAGCGTGGATTAATTAAGCATTCCAGTGGCAGAAGTCTCTCCATTTTCGATGTGCGGGTGTATTTACGCTCACCACACCACGTGGTTTGCAAAGACATAGCTCCGCCTCTCTCTTATCTCTGATCGAACCACACACATTTACCACATGACCCGCATCCGGGGCTACAAAGGCGTGGAGACACGTGTACACTCTAAAGAACTCAGAATCGACGACCTGATGTCTGAAAAATAACAAAATATATAAAACATAGCTCCAGAGCGCGCGTGGCAAGTATGACAGGAAAGCAAAACTTACAGTACCTGCTTGAACAATACCCAAACTAGTACAACCCAAATTACCTTTTTATACATTACACACACACACACACACACACATATATATATATATATATATATATATATATACTGCTCAAAACAATTGAAGGATATTGTAAGTTTTATATAAAATAAAAATGTAAGCGTCATTTTTTTGGCCGAAAATGGAAGAAGCGAATCACAAATGCAAATTTTTCTGATTTTCAAACTGTGGAGTATGCTAATTTTGAGTTCGGCGTCAAAAACGTCGCTTCAGCGGCAGTGAATGAAATTGGTGTTTCAACTGAATAAAAGACAATGAAGACAAGGATGATCGGCGTTCAGTGACTGCTTTGTTTCGATGAGTACGATGTCTCAGAGAAGTCATTTAACCGATTCAGAAGCTTGGAGAGTTGTCGGTAAGTTGGAAGGGGGGCCAAACTCAAGCCGAAGTAGCGCGAGTGTCAAAAAGTGTGATTTCCAGGATTTGGAACCGGTTTTTGGTGACTGGAAGTGCAGGCCGAAGACCAAGGCAAGGTCGTAGACGGGTAGCAACGCCCAATGAAGATCGTTACTTAGTGTTAAAGGCTCGGAGACACCGGAATATGAACGCTACTCTTTTCTAACAACACTTTCGCTCGGCTATTGGCACCACGGTTTCAACTCAGACTGTCCGAAACTGGCTCCATAGTGTAGGTCTGTATGTTCTCCGATCGATGGTATGTGTTAGACTAACAACAAGGCATCGTCGCGACCGCAGGGAGCGACCGCAGGGGGCTCGTCAGAAAACGGCCTTTTCTGACGAGCCCCGTTTTTCAGTTTATTCTGATAATAGGCGTATTTTCATCTGGAGGGACCGTGGCAGTAGGAATAATTCTGCGTTCGTGCACGCAAGTGTCAGCTTTGGCGGTGGGGGAGTGTTGGTGTATGGTGGCATCTCCATAGACGGGCGCACAGACCTCTACATCATTCGAGATGGACCTCTGACTGGTCGCCGATATAGGGATGAGATCTTCAGACCTATTGTAGTCCCTTACGCTGCAGCAATCGGAGATGACTTCATTTTAATGGAGATACTGCAGGCCGCAGGTAATACCGATAACTGCAGGCCGCATCGTGCTAACCTGGTGGAGGATTTCCTTTTCGAGGAAGGAATCGTAGGAAATGAATGGCCAGCGTGTTCTCCAGACATGAATCCAATAGAGCACGTTTGGAACGCTCTAGGAAGACGAGTTGCTAGCCACCCCCACAAACTCTCCAAGAACTGGTAAGATCTCTTCTGGAAGAGTGGGACAGAATACCCCAACTCGTGATTAATAGCCTCGTTGACTCCATGCCTCAAGGTGTTCAACATTGCTAGCCGTCCGTGGAAACCATATCCCCTACTGAAAATGATTTCCTTTGAAGAAAACACCTTTTCTTATTCTTTTTCCTCATATGCACAAATTATGTTTTTTTCCTTTTCTACACAAATGCGCAATTAAATGCATTTTTTCTGCCAAACATGTGTAATTTATTCTCATAATAACCTACTACGTCTGTCGACCATGTATCAATCAGCAAAAAAGTTTCCCAGCCACAAGATCCACCTAAAACCGCAATATCCTTTGATTGTTTTGAGCAGTGTATACATATATATGCGCACATAATATTTTCAAATTATACACTTGTGCACATTATTTATAGTTTTTGTTCATACTAAAACAAAAATTTAAGCAGTTTGAAAAGATTTTCAGAAAAATCTCAAAACCTAATCAAACATTTTTTTTTTAATCTGAAGCCTGTATCTTAGGTTGAGTGATCACCTTTCATGTCACCAAATTTTATTTCTTTCACTTTAATCGTTATTACGTGATGTGTGAACGAAATTTTACGCAGTTTAAAACAATTACCGGAAATCTCAAAATCTAATGAATTTTTTAAAAATTCGGCGCCTTTAGTTTAGGTTAAGTGACAACCTATCATATCACCAAATTTTATTTCATTGGCTGCAGTCAGTTTTACGTGATGAATAAATAAGCATTACTGACAAAACGACATGCGAACAATTTTTTTGACGTTAAAACTGGGGTCTCAAATGCTTAAAAAGGATAGAATACACATATACTTTTAATAGCAGGTAGTGTACAAGCAAAGTTTAATTTTATTTATTTAGATACATAAAAGTTTGAATTCCGAATTTGAAAAAACAATTACTTCAAACTTTAGTCACTTCGTCTGATGGTTAGAACGCTAGCCTACCATGTTTCAGGTCTACGGTTCGATACCAGTCTTCGAAGCTAGAAAAACGCAGCTTAAAATTAACTTGAAGTTTTTACAAATGATGACTGGTGGTAGCACAAAAATTCAAAGAAATGACGAAGAAATCTCGGCATACCTATGATTTCACATTCCATTCTCCTCTATATGTATGTATCTGAGCGTGACGGTCATGCGAGTTTTTTCTAGATCCCCAAAATGCTCAACGCGCCTAAGCAAGTTTTCACTTCAAAAATATGCAGTATGCTCACTAAAGTCCCTAGTCACCCTCTTAATTTCGGAACGGCAGCTGCTATTTTTATAAACGTGGTGTCTAGGTATAGTAAATTGGATATGCGCTACCGAATGTGACCACTCACAGTGCTACCTGGTGGAAGACTGAGGAGTTAGCTTTCCTTTCTCGAAAGCGGTACGAGATAGGGGGAAATGTGAGTTGCAAAGTTGTAGAGCGTTATCAATTTAGTACGAAAAGACACCTCATTGCCATGGATGTTAAAAACAGAACGGTTAAAACGTGAATTTGTATTTTCGTGGTTTCCAACACTGTGACGTCACGAAATGTGACCAGAAGGAGAAAATATTATCTTTTGGGCTAAACCCGACGCCGCAGTGTAGCACCGTGGTATCGTTTGCTATTCCTAGTCCAAAGGATACTGGTTCAAACCCCGAAAGTTGCATCCTTGTACTGATCTCTACCTCAATACAACTTGCACTTAATGCTCGAAAGCTTTGCAGTATGCAAATACGTAAGAAACATCACAGCAGTTGACTTGAGATCACTAGTATAAAATAGACATCTTGTTGGGTTTATACAATGTTGAAGGTCATGCCCATGGAGCCATTTTCCAAAGCTGAGTATTGTGAGATGGTTTATTACATGGTGAATGTGGACGCAATGCTCGATCAACAGCAAGGTTGTACCGAGAGCGTTTCCCTGCAGGCCCGCATCCGTCTTATCAAACCATCCTGTCTGTTGTAAAACGTTTAAGGGAGACAGGCTGCGTGACTAGTCGAGCTTCATTTGGCAGACAGGCTAGGTAGGACGACAAGTTTAACCAGATGAGGTACTAGCATCCCAGGCAGAAAAAGAGTTCGGTAAAAAGTTGGCCGACTGTCTGATTCATCGGCTCGTACTCGGGAATTTCTGTTCGACGTCCATTTAACGTCCCCTGAAACTATACCGCCAACGTGTAATTCATTTCGCAGCTCCCTGACCTCGGAAGAAAACTCCACAGACTTCCTTCATATACTCCTCGGTCTCAGGTATTTTTGGTCTGTCAAACCGAGGCCCGGACCGGACTTCGAAAAGAATATTCAGAGGTGGCGCGGTCAGTAGGGAAGGGGGGTGGAAGGAGATGCTGCTTCCTAGTACAGCATCACTACCCCCCCCCCTCACGTCGATTTGAAGAATTTCCTGCTGTTATCTCTTTCATCTTCCATATAATAAGAAGCCTCCTTTTCAGTCTGCTTGGCAGTATATTTTTCGGGAGCGTTTTGCTAGCTTCGCTTCACACACTGCAGTGTTGCGAGGCAAAATGTTGGGTGGCATACTCAAAAGTTTAACGGCTTACACAAGATGACATGCCAACAAGAAACACAATCAATTTAGAAAGGTTAGTAAATTATTTTAGTACATTTGTTTAATTTGTACTTTTGTTACTTCTTGAAATTTGTGCTGAACAGAAGATGAAATTGCATGCATAATATAATTGAATCTGAAATCGAAGTAAGCAATTTATGATTTACAGCGACTTTGCAGCTTTTTTTAAAAGAACAAAACATCGAATATAAAAAAAAAAAATGATTAAGTACTGAAAATATTTTTTTCCATTACATATTTTCGAAAATATATTTTTTTTATAATATTGAAACTAAACGTTCAGCGTTGCAAATGAACTAGTTTCATTTCTTCATTCTTTAACTATTATTTTGAGCATTTTAAAAGTACTTATATAACTCTGTATAGTTAGCAAAAATACTTCCCCATAGAAAATTGTGCTTCTTTGTATTGCATTTAATATAAGTCTCATTATAAATTTAATTATGTAATCGCTGAATTTCCTTGAAATAAACTGGGACGTTTTTAATTTATCCAAGAAGAATTTTTTATTGTAAATGCATGATACATATTTTTAATTTATGTGACACTACGTTTAATTATGTAATTAAATATATGCATAATGATTTACTTATGTTCAGCACAAATTTCAATGCTTAAACACAAAAATAATTTTCTCATCTGATTTCTAAAATATTATTAGACTGATTCATTACTAAATGTTAAATATTTGTATCTTATTTAATAAGAAAATATTTTAAGAAAGCTAGATATCTCTTAAATTCTATAAAAATGAAAAGGCGAATAAAAATTACATTAGTTAAATTGTAAAATTTAGCATATTAGGTTTTAATGAGTGTTAAATGTTACAAGATTTTGAAAATATAACTGTTAATTAACATATTTATCTGAAGTTTAGAAATTAATTATCAGAATTAAAAACCACTTTCTTCATCGATTTGAAGTGGAAAATTTATATAGTATAGCTCCTTAAAAACGTCCCTAAAGCAATACATATAATCTCAACTGAATCAGAAAAAGAGAGCAAATTGTCGGGAAATCGTCCGGAGACACACAGAATCCCTCCGGAGCAGATAGTCCGGGGATCGTCACCCGACCTGACATTCCCAACCTTCAAGGGAACTCCTGCGCAAATGTCGGACAGGTGGAGTCGCGTGAAGACAGTTGGCCGAGATGAGGCAGGGGATTTCTTGCTGCTTGGAATACGCCCTCGCATATCGGAAATGTAGTACAAGGCAAAACAGTGAACACTGTGGGTTCTCAAAAAGTCAGGTTTGGAAAATCCTAGAAGAATCAGGCGCCTATCCATAGTGACCAACGCCTAAGCAGATTTTACTGGACGGTGATGCCAAGCGACCGTATTCATGGTGCAACTTGATTGTGCATCAGCTACGGGTCCAGCCAACATTCTTAGCTGATGTAGTATGGACGGACGAGGCATGCTTTTCACGGAATGACATGTACAATAGGCAACGCACCCATTACTGGGCGCTGGAAAATCCTAGATGTTTTACCGATTTTCGACATCGAATGCGGTTTGGTTTTAACGTTCCGTGTGCAATTTACAATAACAAGTTGATTACAATAACAATATTTTACTATCGTACCTTAACAGGCGCACGGTATTTACAACTGCTGCAGAACATAATGCCCAATTTTTGGGTAAGCCTGCCGGTGTTTAATCTTAGGAATGTATGGTTTCAACATGAAGGAGCGCCTACTCACAAGACATCTCCTGAAGTACCTTGTCACGGAATTCGGGAACCAAATAATTGGGTATGGCGGTCTCAAAAATGCTGATTAGATTTTGCGAAAATCTAATCAACATTTTTGAAAAATTGGAAACCTAGAATTTTAGTTGAGCGACCACCTATCATGTCACCAAATTTCGTTTCATTCCCTGTAGTCTTTAGTTCGTGATTTTAGAACAAAAATTTACGCTTTTTAAAACCATTTTTGGCAAATCTCAAAATGCTATCGAAATATTTTAAAAATTCACGCCTGTAATTTAAGATGAGCAACCACTTATCATGTCACCAAATTCCATATCATTCGTATTAGTCATTATCACGCGATGTTGGATCACATACGTATGCATTTTGGAAGAATTTTCGCAAAAACTCAAAATTTATTCAGAATTTTCAAAATATTCAACGTCTATAGTTTAAAATTAGTGACCGCCTATCATGTTATAAAAATTCATTTCATTCTCTTCAGTCGTCATTACGTAATGCGTGAACAAATATTCGCTCAGACTGAAACGATTTTCCCAAAATCTCAAAATCTTATCGATTTTTTTTTAAAAATTAGATGCTTATAGTGTAAGTTAAGTGATGGCCTATCATTTCACCAAATACACTGGTGTAAGAAATTAAGAGAATTTGCAGACTTGGTCGATTATCTCTAGAACTACTGGACAGATTTTAATGCAATTTGATATGTAGTAGATACAGTGATATAATTCAAAACAAATATATATTCAATAATTGTAATACACACGCATGATCGTGCAAAAATCACATTGGAGTTGGAAGGTATGAGACAACGGTTGTAGAATAAACAAAAAAAGGGGTTAATACATGGGTTAAAGGGGGTATGGTCCCGTCTTACCGATATACAGGTCTCGCAACATGATTTCATATATGAAATCAGGCAGTCTTTCATTTCCTGCGGCAATTGCTAGCACTCGTTCAGCAGCGCTGTTTTCATTCCCTGGATAGTTCTCGGAGGGGGATGGAGAGTTGCAATTTCCCTCCCCAGAGTCTCCTAGGCATGCTCTATATGGTTCTCGGAGGGGGATGGAGAGTTGAAATTTCCCTCCCCAGAGTGTCCCAGGCATGCTCTATAGGGTTAACGTCTGGAGATCTGGCTAGCCAATCCATCCGGCGAATATCCTCACTTTCTAGAAATTTGTTGACCAGAAGGACTCTATATGGCTTCGCGTTATCGTCCATTAAAATGAACACAGGGCAACTGCACCCTGAAAAGGCGGACATAGGGCTCCAAGACCTCATTCTTATACCTCACACTAGTCACAATGCCTCTTTCAAAGACATGGAGAGATGGGCGGCCATCCAACGTGATGCCTGCCTAGACCATTAAATCTCCTCTGCCATAATTGTCGATTTTGCGGACATTGGAGGGTAGGTAGCGGGTCCCTGTTTTTCTCTACTATATGAACTTACTGCCAGAATCGGTGTTTAGGATGAACCAGGATTCATCAGTGAAGAGAACAAACACACGCGGTAGCCCATTGATACGTACTCCAATCTCTATGCTCTCTGCACCATGCTAAACGGATTCTCTTGTTCGTAGAAGTGAGCGGGACGCAAACAGCAGATCTTCTTGCAAACAACCCTCTCTCATGAAGTCTTTTGGAAACAGTCATCCTTGATACGCGGGTTCCTGTGGCTGCATACAAGTCACGAGAGAGCTGAGAAGCTGTAGCGCTCCTGTTACGCCTCGCTATAATGGGCAAAAGGCGATCTTCTCTGGGAGTAGTGGCTTTTGGGAGACCTTGCTCAAGCTTTTTCTCGATGGATCCGGTATCCTGGAATTGTTTCTATAAGTTACACGCGATATTGGGCGTTAAACTGTATACAAATCTGAAATTGAGATTGGCCTGCTTCTAGCCTCTTCCCAATTCGCCACCTCATTCTATCATCTAAATGTTGTTGGTTACTCAATTTTACTGTTACAATTTGAAATTAACCGATTGCTGCAAAATAACACCCAGAAATTCGCCGAGTTCTGCTAGTGAACGAAATGCGTCTTAACTTGCCCGCGCTTATAATGTCTGTTTCTCTATTGGGTACCCCTCCACACGCGTACACGCTTACGTACTTGACATACAACATTTGCATCTTTGTCTAGAAGCAGTGGTTTTACATTCAGTTCAATTCTTTTAATGAAAGTCGATACAATATGCAAATTCTCTAAATTTATTTCACCAGTGTATCATTTCATTCACATCTGTAGTTATGGCGTGATGTGTGAAAACAAATGTACACCTTGGAACGATTTAAAAAAAATTCAAAATCTAATAAAATTTTTATTAAATATTTGACACTTGTAATTTGAGTAACCAACTATCATGTCACACTGTATCATTTCATTCGCTTCAGGCGTTATTATGTGATGCGCGAACAAAAATTTACGCAGTTGGAAACAGTTTTAGTAAAATCTCAAAATTTAATCAATATTTTTTTTAAATGGAGGTCTATAATTTGAGTGACCACCTATCATGTCGACAAATTTCATTTCATTCTCTACAGTCGTTGCGCGAGCAAAAAAAAAGCGTCACGGACAGAACTGAACGACTGACAGGCAAACTTTTTTTTGTGGGTCGTACTGGATTCCCAGGTTCTTGAAACTGATAGAAATCACAAAATTTTTTAATTCCAATTAATACCGAGAAAAGCCTAATTTTATTTATGTAGATTTGAAACGATTTTCGCAAAATATCAAAATCTAATCACACTTTTTTTAATCTAAGCCTATAGTTTAAGTTGAGTGATCACCTATCGTGTCACCGAATATCATTTCATTCGCTTTAGCCCTTAGTACGCGATGCGGGAACACAAATAATTCCGATTTCTCGGAAATCTCAAAATCTGATCATTTTTTTTTTTTAAATCAACGCCTTTAGTTTGAGTTTACTGACTACCCATGGTGTCACCGAATATCATTTCATTCACCGTTTTCATTTAGTCTTTATTACATGATGCGCGAACAAAAAAAGTGTCACGGACGAAACGACAGAATCACAGACGGATAACTTTTTTGAGGGTCGTACTGGATGCCCAGGTGCTTGAAACGGATAAAAAGCGAAAAAGTTTTGAATTCGCAGTAATGTACTAGACAAAAGTCTAACTTCATTTATAAAGATATACATACATACATACATATATATATATATATATATATATATATATATATATATATATAATATATTTATTTATTTATTTATATATATATACATATATTTGACAGCTTGTTCTGTGAAATATAGAGTTAAGAGGAAATTCGGATAATCGGGGCTTTACTGTAGAAATACAGTCGAACCGGATTAATGGAATAGCCATGAAAGTTTATTCTAATTATTCAATTATCCGGATCCCATTGACTAAATGTTGCGGTTATTTACAATGAAATTTTTTTATATAGTAAGCAGGATATTCCTTTAACAGATATTCCAATTAACGGATTCAACTGTACATTCTTCAAACGTTTATACACCTTCCTTCTGAAAGATTATTATTGTGTTCTGAAATTTATTTAAAGGTCAAACAGTAATGTCTTTAAAAACGCTTTGCAAAACCATACATTAAACCGTAGTTTATAACACAAAACTATTACAGCATTATACATTTAAAGTGAATTCTCATAAGTACATTTAGATTATTTATTAAATGCACTAAATTGGAAATGAAAAGATGACAAATATCTTTATAGCTGCAAGTTTAATTTCAAATGATATAAACCTCTTTCTTTTTAAGGAAAAATAACTCCCGGAGGAGAACACCTGTTAAAGAGGATTCATTCGTTAATATCTACTAGGAAACCTTTATTATTTCCGTTTTATTTGTAATTTAAAATCAAACTGATGTAGATTCTTTTACCTGCCTAATGTGTTTCTGATGTTTATTTTCTGGATTAGGTTTGATACGTTTTTGAATAAATAATCTTACAGCGGAAAAACATGGTTTTTCAAGAAATATATTTTAGCCACTTGAGAAAATCCATTTGGAAATTTTGCATTTTATTCATTCTTTTTCCTTCATTTGTTTTTGAAGAGATAACATGCAACAGTTTCAATTTTCTACTTTGAAATATGTGCAACTTAATATTGTTTAAATTGCTTTTTTAAATTGTCCAAGCAATTGAAAGTTTGATGCAAGTTAAATTGAATTTTTAAGTTGTGCTGGTAATTCTTTACCTGTGTTTATGTGTTTTACCGTCATCTATATGTTTAGAATTTATGCATTATTTTCTTTTTTTTTTAGATTTGTAAATATCCAGATTATGTAAATCGGTAGAAACATACCACATGAAGATTAATGAACTCAGTGTATTTTGTATAATTATAAAGTATCTAAAACCATTTAGAATAAAAGAAACAGACAAATTCTTGGTGCAGATAATTCGAATGATATGTAGTAGTCAAGGTGTCCTTAAAGGTCCCCTTACGGGAAATACTTGTATAAAATGATATAAATGTTTAAATAAAACTTTTTCCTTTTGCTATCATATATTACACAATATTTTGCATCTTAAACATATTTCATATTTTATTAGCACATTAATGAAAATAATAGATTTTTGAGAAAGTATCTGAAGGATCATTTTACCCTCCACCGAAAGATAAAATGATCCTTCCAAAGTAAAACGGGGGCCTTAGAGTGTAAAATTTCTATTTGCCAGATTGTTAGTGCTAGTATAAATCCAGCAACACCATAGAATCCTTCCTTTAGAAAATCCTTCAATAAACAGCATGGTCTAAAAAAATTCCTTCTTCTAAAATTACCTGAAATAAAATATTTAACACTAAGAAAAGAAACAAATTTAAAACCTAAATCTTTTTATTTTACAAATTCAAATTAAAAATTCAATTACATTCATTGACCATTTTATTTTTTTCTTATTCTGGCTTAACCGTTCTTTTGTTACAATTTAATGATTTCCAAATGTAAAGTGGATAGAGGGGAGATATGGCGTGGCTCATTTACAGATCAAAAACAATAATTCGTACCTTTCACAGTTCGTACATCATAGTGACATCCGGGGTCCTTCACAGGCATGTCGGCCCATCATCGGTCTGGCAGCTCCTCAGTCACATACCGTTAGGCGACCTCAGAACCGTTTAGCAATTCCTGTGACTTCTGGCGGTCTGGTACCGGCAGCCCTAGTAGCACAATTCGTCCAAAAGACGTTTAAAACACGTTTTTTAACGTCAAAAAACGTGTTTACAACGTAATTTGAACGCTTTTTGAACTAGTTGTGCTACTAGGGAGTGGCATTCGGCGCCCTTAGCCCATTTCGCGGCGATCCATTCGTGATACCGCGATCAGGCACCTAGCTGAAGATCCTTGCCCAAAAAAGAACTTCCTCTCTCCTCGAACTTCTTTTTTTTTTTTCATTTATTTTATCCGTTCTCTCCGTCGCCACTTCGAAACTTATTATTTATTTGTTTCTTAGACATCTCACCACTTTGAGATAGTCTTCTGGTTGCTCCTCCCCTTCTTGCAAAATTTTTCGGCTATTTCTCCTGTACGGTTAGCGGCCTTTCTTTGGGGAGAGTTTCTACACTTTTTTATTCGCTTCACCGACGGGTGACATTAACATGCCCGACTTCTAACGGTCACTTTCTCCCCATAAATATTTGCAATTTACTAGGACAATTTTGAGTGTCTTTTTTTTTTTGTTTAATACTATCACTTTCGGCGCTCACTGTCTGCGGTCGCTTTTTTTTTTTTTACACTTGTCATCTCTTCATGTGGCCAGCGTCATACTACACCTTCAATTTAGAATAATATTGAATTGTTTTTTATCGGCAAAACAAACGATTTAAAAGTAATTCTGACTATACTACTTAATGAATGTACAATCCCTTTGTTGCTGGGACTCGGTACCAGAATTTCTTCAGTCGATGGAATTTATCCGGCAATATGGCTGCCCACTTTAGGTGATATTACTGGATGACGCCGTTAACCAAAACACATTTTGCAAGTGTAATTCCCATCTAAAAGCATACTCCTTTCAGTAAACGAAGTCATATTCACGTACATGAAAGACTATATAAACAAGAAATGTAATTTTTACTTTATAACAGGTTATAAAGTCCACTTAGTTCACTTTTTCGAAGCTTTCTATTTAGACGCGTAATATTGTGAACACTTCAATACTGTCATAACTTCTCCTTTTCTTATACAACTCATTTATGTTTTACTCGGTAGATAGCGCTACCTGTATTTAAGAAAACATATGGGGATCCTTCTGCCCTCTAGAATCATATTAGGCCCCCTTCCCCCAATTACGCTATGAAGATATTTCACTAACAAATTAACGTTTTAAAAAAACATCACTGTAAAATATTGACAACTTACTAGTAAAATAGAAGTTTATTTAAATGAAAAATGTTCCGTTTAGTTTACTTTACTTTACATTAGGTAGTTATATATAATAATATATTGCGCATAAAATTTAATTTATGAAAAATTTAAAATAAAAAGTGTCACGAACAATAAAATGGAATATTTCAAAATTATAATTCAAAAATTATGTCTTACAATAAATGAAGAATGAATTAAATAATGTAATGGGTAATCAAGCATTTTGAGAACATCTGAAGGACTGCCATGATGACTAGGACCCTGTTCTGGAGTTACTTCAGTTGATGCATCATTTTACCCAGCAGAATGGCTGCTCACTTTACGTCATATTACTGCATCACGCCGAGAAACTAAACAAGTGTAATACACATATAAAAACATACCTTATTCAGTTAACTTGTGCATTAATGACTGTATTTCTGAATAAATAGGAAAGTTAGTGCTTAACTTATAAGTGATATGATAAAACCTTTTTTTTTTTTTTTTTGAAAATTTCTAAGCAGACTCTTAATACACTGATCGCTCTCTCTCTCTCTCTCTCTATATATATATATATATATATATATATATATATATATACATATATATATATGTGTGTGTGTGTGTGTGTGTGTGTGTGTATATATACACACATATTATTTGACACACACACATATATATATATAATATATATATACATATTTAGAAAGAAAATTCGCTTTCTAAAACCACACTTACTACACAGTCTCTTGTTATTCCTTTGTAATTTAATAAACGGTCCACGCGCCGAATAAATCTGGCACCTTAAAAGTCACAACAATCCTTGAAAAACCGCTGTCTAGATTTGGGATCGGCCAATAATTGCAATGTGTGCGGGTCATGTGACACTACCTATAACGTTAATAAGAGGGATGACACAGCACGAGAGAGAAACTTTTTGCGTGGACGCAACTGACAAGGAAACATGTATTAAATTGTTCAATAAAATAATTATGTAACCGCAGTTGTCACTCCGAATCATTCCATCGACAGCCGTAGCACACCCAAGGATAATCTCCACACACCCCGGCCCCTGCATGCTTCCCGTGGCGATTCCGGAGGACAGCGGGTTTCTATGACCCCCGTCCGGCCAGTGACACCTCCCCGTTGCCCAGGATATATATATATATATATATATATATATATATATATATATATATATATATATATATATAGGGAGAGAGAGAGATTTGAAATTAGGTTTACAAACTCTTAAGAGGGGCAGGTCACACAAAGACGGATCAGAATTACATAGCAATATGGGGTCGAAAACGTCGCCTTCATGTATCTGTTAATAATCACTTCAGAAGAAGTGTTGAAGTAATAGTAAACTTTCCGACCATGGATTTTTAAAAACTAATCCACCTTTCACCGATACTCGATAAAAATTCTTAAATTAAGAATTTTTTCTTTCATTACATTAATAAAATTTTCGTAGAGAAGGACATTATTTGTGAAACTTATTTGGCGCACAGTTCAAAATTAACTTAGTATGAAACAGTAAGATTCTGCGTAAATTATAATGTAGGTACTAACGATCTAATTTTAAAAGCTACATATATGTGTAAACACATACATATATGAGCATATGTGTGTGTCTGTGACTGCGCGTGCATGTGTGTGTGAGTATGTCTGTGTTCATGTGTGTGTTAAAAAATAATTTTTAAAGCAAATGAACATCCGTATTTGTTCTCAAGAGAGAGATACATATTGCAGAATCATATAATAAATACCAACAATGCATGACTTGATAAAAAAGAAGAAAAACGTTATTCTTTCTATGTAATATTTAAGTGTGTTTAGATTGTATTGGCGAACTTGTTATTTAATCATTAAATATTCCTCTTGCTCGTAAAAGCAGAGAAAAATGAATTTAAGTAACCAGATCTAATGTACCCATAAATATCACGTACTAAACCACCTAAATCAGATATCACTTACAGAAAGAATGCCATCCAAAACTTAAATACTTTAAACTGGACTTATTCAAAACGATACGAAAATACTAATACAAACTACTGCAATACAATGTTTCACAAAGGCATTAAATAGCGAAGTTCAAATAAATAATATTACTTACGGAAGTTATACGTATGTGTCGGTAAAGTACCTATCTACTTGATTTATAGAGTATGGAAATGTTTCCCTGTTTGTCGATATATCCTTAGGTTATTGCAGCACACATCGTAAAATGACGACGCCGGTTTTGCAATGATTCCCCAATAGTATAAAAGATGTTTACGTTTCAAAATATCTTTCTTCACAGTTCTCAAGGCGGTACCCATCGCTACCTGAGAATTTAAAGTTTATATGAATGTTGTAGTGTTATATTTTGGGCTAATATTTCTTTATAGTAATATTTGAATAGCTATAAAATTTAAGTATTTTTAATTTCTTAATTGCTTATTATAAATATGATAGTAAATTTCATCTTAATAATTGTATCTATATATATTCAGTGTCTTAATCATTTCATGAAGTAAATTTTATTTGAAAGCCGATAAAGGATTAACTTGTTTTGTGTTCTTTTAAAATTTTATAAAAGTTTATCTCATACACATTATTCAAGGAGTTTTAACTTTACCAATATTCTGATATTTAACATTTTGTATCATGATAAGTTCTTCGACTGTACTTAATGTGGTCATGTCAAAACCTTAAAATTTATTTTCTAAATAATTTTGAATAATAGAAATATTTAGAACATTCTTTTTTAAAGCTCGGATTTCTGGCAATATCAGAAAATCTTCGATTTCTGAGCATTTCTATTCATTCAAAACTTTAACAGGGAATTTTATATTCTTTGCTAATTTAGCAAATGAAAGCAAGTTTAGTACAAAAGCATTTAAAGCATATAATACCACCCTATAATGTGATAAGTTAATAATCCGACGACGATCGTGTGCCTTCTTCAAAAGTTGCGCCAAAAGCCTCCAATATTGGTGACTTTTGCGATAAATTGCCAAATATGGTGCGAAAAAAATGCTTTGAAAACTGAACCGAACTTGGATATATTTTCATCGTTTGGCAATAAATCAAAAAAGGCACTTACGTAATTTACGTCTCGAGTACGTGAAATTGGCGACTTATCCATATTAGTATAATATATATATATATATTAGTTTTTGGAAAATATTCTTTATTTAAAATAAATTAAGCAAATAAAATTTTAAAAAATTATTTTCCTTTGTTTTCTGTCAGACACGAAAATAAGTATTTCATTTCTCTTAGAAGTAAGGAAATTTTAAAAAAATAATTTTTTTCTCTGTACTCATAATGTTCTATGTATTCGTAATTGTTCTGTGTAATATATATATATATATATATATATATATATATATACGTATATATTATATATATATATACGTATATATAACTTTTACTTACAGTTCAAACATGAGAACTTATCGTTATGGGACGATAGCTATGTTACCATATTTTGTTTGGTTATTCCACGAAGTCATATCAATAATGCATTCTTGAAGAAATGAATAGCATAGTCCGAGAATCACACATGTTGAAGGGTGTTGATTTTAATATTAATATTTGAAATTGAGCTATACTTCTTCTACTATTTGTTTATTTGAAAAATAAAATCGCAATTTAAAAGAAGAATGCTTATACAGAAATTCTTTTTTTTAAAGAATAGTTGTCATACAATAAATAGACTCAATGCAAATAACCTGAAATAATTGAATTTAGTTACATAAATAAAATTTAAATTCAATGCAATAAGAAATAATGGACGCATGTTATTCAAAGTTCAATAATAATTGAATTCAAAGTTTAAAACGAAGAGCGAGTACACAGATAGTAGAAGTTGAAATGGCTACAAATATATACTATGTATACTTGCTTTCATTTACTTTTAACGAGAAGCAACGTATTTATGTTTAAAAAAATAAAAACTGAAAGCTTAAAGAAGAGACTGATGGCCAGTGAAATCCATGATGAGACAGTAAACACAATTACTGTCAGATATGTTGCACACAAATTGTTCTGTGGTTGATCGAGAAATATTTTGAGCCTTAGTTTAAAAAAAAATACTGGGATAGTTTTCAGAATTGGTTCTTGGCGTAAAAGGACTTTTTCTTTATAGATAAGGAGATGCTCTTTGTTAAAATTTAAGTTATGAAAAAATGCAAAAGATGTTTAAAAAACAAAGTAAGTGGTGGTTTATGTTTAGAAGTAAGAAATTTTTATGCACACTGTTTAAACTCTTGATATTGCAGTACAACTGGAGCTTGCATATGGAAAAGCTTTTTACTGATTTTTTTTCGTTGGCCTAATAGAGTCTTTTGGTGCTTTAGCGGAACATCCAGCATTCATCTATACCTTTGCTATAAAATGAAAATTATATTGCTATCGAATTTGTATGAAGCAGTTTTCAGCTTAGTCGTTGTATAGAATGTTTTTTTTTTTTAAATGATGCTCGAGGATGAATTTCAAAGCAGTTTTACATCAGTAATTAAGCTATAGCATATTTAAACGGGCCTAATGATTTTAAAGAATTTTTGAAGCAAATTCTACAAAATATATTTATAGTTCACGTCCACTTTTCAAAAAATTTGTAAAAAAGAACAGCTGATAAGAATGACGCGTAATTTTATCTAATATGCACGCAGCGATGGGAATTTTGCTGATAAAGAAATACATAGTTTGAGATTTTACTACTAGATCACGCTCTACTTAGCATATAATGGGAATTAAAAGACTTTAGATGGGCAGCGCACATTTCGCTTGCTTAGGGAAATGTGTCAAGACTTCTCTTCTGCATGTAAGTAACTTTCTATTAATAAGTGATAATTAACTGTTTTTAACAATTTTACAAAAACTGTCATTGTCACATGAATTACTCTAGAACAAGTTTCCGATATTAATGGGTATCCAGAAAGATTTTAATTCGTCTTCTCTCAACAATCCGCAAAATATTATTCATAAAATAGAAAAGATACCTTTCAAAGAAGGAGGTTCACAAAAGTGGAATCAATTTTAACTTTTTTCCATTTATCAAAAATCTTAGTAAATAACCGTGTAATTATTGCATAATAAGCTATGACCGATTCCATATGTGTACACTTTAATGCTTGAAATGGTGAAACTGCTATTGCAATAAGAATGGTCGTTGAATAAAGAGTGTCAGCTAAAAGGAAGTAAACGGAGAAGTTTTGTTTGTGTGATTATGGCAACGCTGTGCTAGGGCGATCTGCCAAAAACGGGGTTGCCTTGGTAGGAATACTTTCTAAGAGGATCTAACGCATATTCATTTTACATCTGGAGAAAGCCTACTAAAACTCGAAACCGTTAGATCGACAGCCGAGTGATGGTACCTTCACACTTCGGCCGTCTACCATTTTCAGTGACATAACCACTGTGCCATGGTGAAGTCTAAACGGGGAAGAATTGAAGTTTTCCTTCTGAATAAGTAGCACAGTGAAATAAAACTCTTTCTTGTAAAAATTGTTTACAAGCTTTCTGTTCAGGTTTTTCATGGCCATTTAAATCTACTGGAAAGGAATATTACTTTCTCATTTATTATTTCACATAATTTATAATCTGAAAAGACTCAAAATGTTTCTATACGTTAGATTTTACTATTGACAACAAAAAAGCAGTTGGCGTTTTTACATTATGCCATAAATATCCCATATCATGTTTCTCAAGCCTTTTTTGTAAAATTGTTGTAAATTTTCTTTTAAAATTTATTCAAAGTGAAGAAAAGGAGAAAACTAAAATATCTTATTTTAAACCAAAATGCTTCTCCAAAAAAAGTCACTTTTATTTTAGTATTCTCATCAAAATTCAAGTTTCTTATAAATTATTTTCATGGAATGCTTTTGTGATAGATAACCGTTAATAGTTTTCATTATGATACTCACGATAGGAGTAAAATGTTTCAAGCATTAATGAACACGTCTTATAAAATTTCTAGTTTAACACATATATGTCGAAGTCAAATCCATAAGCAATAGACTACTTATGTGAGTTATTCCTTCCTTAAACCCTTTTCGATATCTCAATATTATTATTTAATTATTATAAGATCAATATCGCTGATTCCATATATAGAAAAAATACTTTAATATATTTCACAACTTTTCTATGTTTTTAAAATAACCCAGCAGAAAATATATTCTAGAATCTGAATTTACATAAATCTATAGAAGACATACAAATTGAAAAACCAAATTATGTGAATTCGAACAGGCTGTAGGTCATAAAATCGAGTATTTTGACTAAATAGGTGGCAGTCAAACAGAATAATCTATTCAGATTTTCACAGCTTTTTAATCAGAATCAGAAAAATGTGTCTGTAAGAATTACTTTTATCCTTATATGACGAAAAAGAATTGAGTAATTTAAAAACTTGTCAGCTTTATAATAGAAATTTCAATTTCCCTTGAATTTGTCTTCTTCCAGAACACAACTCTTCTAAAACGTACGCGCATTCCACATTAAATCTTTTATAGAACTTAATAAAGTGTGTAATAATTGAAAAACTAAAAATCAGAGTGGAACATGTATTGAAATTAATCTGCTGAAACAAGACCTCATCCCTCAAAGTTTCTTGGTCCATGTCCGTATGACCTTCCTACTTTGAAGTGTTGAACATCGCGCAATAACAGACTACATAATTAAGTAGAGAGACTGTGTACATCTTGTTGCTTCGTGATGTATTCTAAAGAACGCTTACTTGCGGAGAATGTTCGTCTTGAATGGTAATGGACTTACGTGTAAGGTAGGACTTACAAGGTATAAGCGAACGTTACAATACTGCAATTATCACAATGTTTCGAATGAGAAACATTTAAAATAATTAATAGGCCTTATGAGCTACTGTGATTCCCTTTAATTTTAAGAATAAAACCCCTGAAAGTAGATAAATACTATAAAAAAAAAACTTGGCCAGTCTCCGATTACCTAGGTCTCCCTTGAATATAGCATCAATTTTATACCTTAGAGCTAAAATGATTAAACTCTGATGTTTTTTTTTTTCTTTAATCCATTTTGTTTTACACACATATTATTTATTTGATCCATAGAGATTAGACGTTATGTTTTTGACTTAAGTCAATGATCTAAAAATTATTTCACTTTATATCATACCTTATATTAATAAAGTACACTACTGGCCATTAAAATTTCTACACCAAGAAGGTGACATGCTACAGACTTGAAATTTAAACGACAGGAAAAAGATGCTGTGATATGCAAATTGCTAGGTTTTCAGCTTATTCAGACAAAGCAGGCACCGGTAGCGACACCTACAATGCGTTTAAATGAGGAAGTTGTGCATCCGGTTTCTCATACACAAATTGAGTTTGAACGTTTCGTCCTGGTGAAAAGTTGTTGTGATCCCTCGTGTAAGAAGGAGAAATGAGTACCAGCACGTTTCTGACTTAGATAAAGGTCGAATTGTAGCCTACCGGGATTGCGGTTTATCCTACCGCAGCATTGCTACTCGCGCCGGTCGAGATCCAATGACTGTTACCAGAATATGGAATCGATGGGTTCAGGACGGTTATACAGAACGCCGTGCTGGATCTCAACGGCCAGCTATCATCAGTATCCGAGAAGACAGGCATGTTATGCGCATGGCCTTAATGGATTGTGCAGCCACGTCACGAGCCCAGAATCAAGAAATGGGGTCGTTTACAAGGCAACAAGTTTCGGCACTAATGATTCGACGACGGTTGCAGCAGCATGGACTCTCAGCACGGAGACCATTGGCTGCAGCTACCTTTGACTCTTCATCACAGACATTCAATGGTGTGATCATAGGACGAACCTGGCCACACGAATCTATAGGTTCTGTTCACAGCATCCTTGTGGTCGCATTTGGGTTTGGCGGCATCGTGGTGAACGCACATTGACAGAGTACATTCGTCATAGTTATACTGGCCCACCACCTGGCGTGATTGTATGGGATGCTATTGGAAACACGTCTCGGTCACCTCTAGTTCGCATTGAAAGCACTTTGACCAGTGGACGTTACATTTCTGATGCGTTACGACCCGTGGCTCTACCCTTTATTCGAGCATAGCGAAACCCTTCGTTTTAACAGGATAATGCACGACCGCATGTTGGCCAACATTGTATGGACCTTCCTTGATATGGAAAATGTTCGGCTGCTGCCCTGGTCAGCACGTTCTCCAGATTTCTCAGAAATAAAAAACGTCTGGTCAATGGTTGCAGAGCGACTTGCTCGTCACGATACGCCAGTCACTAAGGTTGATGTACAATAGCATCGTATTGAAGCTGAATGAACATCTGTACCTGTACATGCCATCCAATATCTGCATGACTCAATGCCCATGCGTATAAATGTTATTATTGTTGCCAGTGGGGTTTTGTTCTGGGTATTGATTTCTCAGGGTTTATGTACCCGAATTTCTTGAAACTCTAATCACTTGTTATTTATAGAATAATATAGTTATCCCATAAATATCACTTTGTTATCTACATTTCTTCCTGGTGTAGCAATTTCAATGGCCAGAAGTGCATATTACTTACACAAACTTATTTTTATATAAACGATGTGAAAGAAAATATAATTTTTCATAGGATTTCTTAATCTTTGCGTAAAAGGCAATTGTTTATTTTGTTGATCTCAAACATAAAAATAAGTTAAAAATTATTGCATCTGTCTTCATTCAAGATCTTTTTAATTCGTGTTTAAAAGTAATTGTTATGAAAACCACTCGAAAGAAATACACTTGTATTACAACCTATCTCATTTATTACCCCAAAAAACTATCCGCTTTTCATTACGGCTACCTTTTTTTCTATTAATAATAAAAAACTATAAAAATTTTTACTTTATCCCATAAACTTCTCATATCGCGTTTTTCAAGCCCCTTTGTAAAACTATTAAATATTTTATTTCAGAAATGGCTTAAAAATGTGAGAAAATGCGACGAGTAAAATCACTTTCATAAACTGAAATGGCCATACGAGGAAAGTCATTTTAAAAGTACCCATCAAAACCCATGTCTGATAAAAACCTCTTTTATGGGATGATTTTGTGAAAGATAGTCGGTGTGTATGTGCGAATAGTTTGCCCATGATACTTGACAGCAAAGGCAGAAAAGTTAACATCATTCTTTTTTTTTTCTGTTTTTTTGTTCGCCCCACTTTCACGAAAGAATAAAGCAGCAATATTGTTTTTAGATAATTTACAAATGAGATGCATATTACGCTTAATACAACCTGGAAATATTTTTCAGTTTTTTAAATAACCTACGTTTGTTGAATTGCGCAACATTTATGAAATGTAACTACTGTCTGCATTCATTTGTTCCCCTTTATTGCTCGATTAATGATTTTAAAATTATATGTATGTATTGTGGTAAAAATATATTATTTTAAATCAAGTCAGTTGGTGATCTATTCTTATGCTGTGAATTTTCTTGGTTGTCATTTATATTTTCGCTGACGCCTGCAATGTTTTAAAGCGCACAAAACCTGCAAGAAAACCGGTAAATTCGTTTATGTATAACTAAGCGGATGTTCTCAATTGTTTATATCCCAACGGTGATATCCATTACCTGGTTTATGGCCCCAAACTTTTTGAAAGAGTTTCTGTAAAAAGTACACGAATTTGTTACGTCCTAGTCGACTGTCGATTACAATTTTCAAATGAATGGTTATTGCCGTATTAATATAGGGGCTTTATAACACTTTAAAATTTGGAAAAAAAAATCTCAACCTATCGAAGTAGGTTGTGCTTTATTTTGTAGTTTGGGCATTTTTGTCAGGTTCCGAACAAAATACTTTTCATTAAGTCCTTGTCCACGCGCTGACTTAAACAGTAGCTCTAATTGTTGATCACCTTCTCCTCAAATAGTCGAGTTAAATCTGCGATAGACGATAGCTTTACGAATATGTTCCTTCAAATGTTCCAGAATTTGTCGCTCGTCAGCATAGGCATTTGGGCTTTGATGTGTCATTAGAAAAAATATGTGCATATTAGGCTCTGAAACATATTAAAACAAATATGATACGTAAGCACAATTTGTTTTTTCCCATTTCGCCTAAGTGTTCTAACATTTTATGGAAAATAATTCCAGTCAATCATGAAAATAACAATTTTATTTGGACTATTTTCGTACTGTTTTTAGAATTTACGAAATATTATTTCTCAATATAAAAGCATAATTTAAAAAATGACAGTAATAAACTATTCTTACATCAGTCTCACTCCAAAATCTGATTTAAAGCACTAAAATAATGCAAATAAATCGTCTCTTAGAAACTAATGAGTTTTTAATAAATAACAGTTAAAATTTTCAACCTAAAAATATGTTAACGACTTTTTATAAAAATTGCACCATTTTCAGTTCCATCCATTTACCTAATATATTTTTTAACATGAATTAACGTACATTTTACTGCTGTTTAAACTACACAACCTGGATATTTTTTAACTATCTTACTATCTACATTACTGAACCCAATGGATTTCAAACTCTTAAAAACTTTTCATTCATTTATGTTTATCGTTTTATCGGTATGGACCCAATCTAAACTTAGAGTTTTACTCAATTTTATATAACAGACGTTCTAAAATTGACTTTTTTCATTCGTGGCTGAACATTTAGGTAGAAGTATTAGAAACCATGTTTTATCTGGGGTAGAAATAATTTTCTTTGTATTTGTTTCAGACAACTGTTTGAATTTATTTTTTTTTGAGTCTATCTACGCACGGAATACGTATTTAAAGGTATACCTTCTGTAAACAGATACCTCAAATATCTCTAAAAATATCAAATATTTATTCAGAAGAGAATTTAAAATCAGGCAAAGTGCATCGAATCTCAAATAAAAGCACATTGCCAAGCAAACATCCACATAGTAAGGAAAACATTCTTTAAAAAAGTACTGCGTCAAAACTGATGCATGGTAAAAGCTTTTTTATGTGATGATTTTTGAGCGAAATACATGGCGAATATGTACTTTGCTTGCCTTGATGCAAAAGTAGATTGCCATATAAATTTTCGCACTCGCATTTTATAGGGTGAAATAAAATGTTTGAAGATATAAAAGAACAAATATATTAGCTAGTTGGATACTGTTAATCGAACCATAACTAAAATGTACTATATTCTATTAGTGAACTTTGTATCTCTAAAATGTTCATGCTCAACGATTTGAGATTTCACCCTAACAACCAAAATCCCAGGTCTTATTTTCTAAGTAATAATCGCTTATTCTAATATTTTGTGGCAATTTCTTTCGTGAAACATTTAATAAATAAATCCGAAAATAGTAATTCAATAAAACCTCGCAGTTATGTACTAATGGAATTTAGTTTAATTTATTAATTTTAAAGTTATTTCGTTTAAACCAGACAATATTATTTATTAAAAAAAAATATTAGAGTTGAGAGTTCTACTCATAACGGTGAAAACTAAGTATCTCTGAGTAAAATTAACAATTTCTTTCATATCCCCATGGCATATATGTTTCGATAGCGTAATGTAAGATTTAAATTTCGGATGGGGGGGGGACTATCCGGTATTTTCAACCTTAATGTTACTAGAGTAAATACAAATGTCTCAAAATTGCTGTTTTTTAATAATTGCTTTAAGTTTTCAGATCCCCCCCCCTTTAAAATACGTCACGGGTATGTTTGAAAGTTCCACTACGAAAAATTTGAGGTAAAACTATGGGTCTAAATCAAAAATACTTTATTCATTTTATCTAATGCATGTTTTGCCAATTAATTTTATTTATTTTTATATGAAATCCCTTTTAGGCAAAATATAGCAAAAATATAAATCTTATCCATCCCTCATACCTTAATATATATCAAACCCCACATGTCGCACATTAGAAATTTATTTCATAACTGAATAAAAAATTTCAATAAATCATTAGTTTTTTCGGATGAATACTTAAATAAAACAGCACATTATCTCCTGAAAATAATTTATGTGGAAAAAGAAAGATTTCCAAGATTTTTAATTTATATTTATTAATATGATATTTTTTATATTATTTATAAAATACTCACAGAATATAAAATTTATTTATAAAATAAATATATATATTTATATATAAATCTTATTTATAAAATACTCAGAGAAAAATTTTAAATTTCCAAAAGAAGCCGTCAGAGCTAGCTTTTGCAGCAATCAGTTTACTTTTAAAGTATCCTGAGCAAGGTAATCACAGCGTTGCGCTAAGATGCTGGCCTATTAACCATTAGCTCCAAGGTTCGATTCTGGACCTCAACTTCTACTTGCCTGAGAGCTTGGTGCTGCCATCTGTTGTATATTTTCGGCAACTCTTTTTCCCCGAATTTTTTCGCTGTCGCAAAACTGTCCCATCGTGACTTCTCTGAACGGTAACAATGCGACTACACAGCGAGAGGACATAGGGACTCTGGCGTGACTTTGCTGCGGAGTCGCGGCGACTGTTTGTTACTCTATTGTGACAGTATTGTGTGGTCGCATTTCAGTCACAGGGGACTCTTGTGTTATTAGGGCTAGGATAAGATTCATTATTTACAAATTCAATTATTCAAGTTTTCAATAGCTGCATAATCTGAATGCTTCATATTCTGTATAATAAGCATATGACTAGATTCAAATTCGGATAATTCTCAAAGGTTAAACAAAAAGGTTTTCGAAAATGAAAAGCCCGCATAAAATATGCCAAAATGTGTGTAAAACGGTTATTATCCAAAGATGCTACAATTTGCCCTTTCAATGTGTGTTGAAAAAGTTTTCTTTTTTCTGACTCTTTTCTTATTATTAACTTGAAATCTAGTTTTTCTAATATATGTATTGAAAGGTATCTAAATCCATACACATTTCTCATTGTAAGTAACAAAATTATTTTTTTTCTACTGAAAACGAAGTTGAAAAATGCGCACTCACTGCTACCAGACAGAAACCCTTTGAAAGCGATCGGTCGATTTTCCAACGAAGCCAGAGACCATCTTAACCCTTTCGTCCCTACTGCTGCCGATTGGCTGCGGCCACGAAACATTCTCTGGATACTCCTGCCACTCAATGGCGGCATCCATCGAACATTCTCTTTGTACTACCACCACGCTATGGCGTCATGAACGAAACATTTTCTAAGTACTAACGCCGCTCCACCTAATGATTGTGTTAGGCATGATTACCACAGCTGCCAACAATTCCGGAATACAAGCAAGCACTTTATGTAAAGAATGCATATTCTTTACATAAAGTGCTTGATTGTATTCCTTTTCTCCCAGAATATAGTAAAGTTTGATTGTATCTCATTTTCTTCCAGAATATAGTAAAGTTTTTGATTTTTCGATGGATACCGCGGAACGCATTTTCGTGTCTTACGCTTGCAGTGGAACTTCTTTTGCTGAAAACTACTTCGCACCAAAAAGGTTAAAAGAAAAACATGGGACATGTTTCAGCCAAGAGATACTTTCCCCCCTGTTATTGTTGACCTGTACCGGATGATGCCATATTCCTTCCATCTTTCTAGTTACACACCAGTTTCATAAAAGAGAGAGACATTGGCGTAAACGAAATCCTTTGTCCCAGAATAGTACTCTTAAAGAAGTTCGTTTTACTTCTTCTTAAGTAATGTGCAAAGAGCAGTTCCATCTGAAGAAACAATGTAAAGGAGAAAGCATATTCGAGATATCTCCAACGGTTTAAAACCAAACACGACCAAAATCTACCCGCCGCACACAATCGGATTTTTAAAATTTTTTGGTCAAAACCTATAGATAGATTTAAACATTTAAAAAGCTAAAGAAATCGAAAAGAAACATGGTTGGCATGTACTAGAATCATATAAAACACCACCTGTTAAATCATCCCCAATACCCAAAAAATTTTACTTTGCCGACAAGATTTTCAAATATTTTTATTATTATCTTTTTAATTACAGTCTCTATAATATTCAATTAACCTTAAATATTCAATTAATATTTAATTGACCACGGCATATGACGACATTCTGAAAATATGAACTTAAAAAAATTAAAATATATATATTTAAGTCTTTTTTTTGTTATTAATTATCTAATAATGAGGACATTAGCAAATATTATTAACTGCAATTAACATAGACGTTGAGCTACGATGAGGAACTTTATTATAATCTTCATAACGCAGTCTGATTCTAAAGAATTTATAACGTTATAGCTCAATCATTACGTGGAATTCAAAGATTTGTTTTCTTTTGGTTTTTGCAAAAAGAAATAAAGAAAATTATAACTACATTTTAAATACACAAATATGTATCCCCAGGTTCACAATCCATTATAAAAGTTACACAAAGCACTTATAAAACACGTTTAAATAATCAGTTGCTATTTAGGAAACGACAAACTTTTCAATAGTGGTTGGCCGTTAAAACATTCGATTAAAATATTATGCAGGCTGTCATTGGATTCAAGAAACCAAAAACAAACGCAAAAATAAGTAACATGATTGTCATGGCTGACTTCGTAGATAGGAGTTTTGACAGCGTATATTTTAAAATCCGCCTGTGTGCGCCGTGAAAAAACCTTTTCACCAAAAAATACAGGCGCAAACAATAATTCTTGAGCATATACACACAGTTTTACCGAAAACAAGTATCTCAAATGTCCATAATATTGTAATACAAATTATTTATCATTATATGTCCACTCTGTTACGTTCAATGTAGACAGGACATTTTTTCTTGAAAAAAAAATAAAATTACCATTTCAGAAGTCCAGATTTGTTTGTGTTCTTAGTTACTAGATTTTAACAATGCAAGCAAGCATTTTATATGTACCTCAATATAAAAGGGTAAATCATAATTTAAGTTTAACTCTTGGGCGGACTCCTGAGCGGACAAATAACTCTTCAATATTTTGTATAATTTATCGTTTAATTTTTTTTTTAGCTTCACTTTTAACTATAATCATCCGTTTCCGCAATGCTTTAAAAATACATTTAACTTTAATCTTCATGATATAACAGTTTCACATAAAGAAGGCAACTCAGTAGACATCGCACCTTCATATTTTAATAATCTCATTTTCTTCCAAATAAAAGAACCATTCAGATGCAGTTAGGAACCATGGAAGAAATAAAGGAAAATACAAAGTATTTACTTAATAAGGCAGAGAGGTATAGTGAGAAACTAAGCTCTGAAATAGTACGTAGCAGGAAAAAAATACTGAATAAGATTAATTATTTATAGTGTATAAAAGTACTAGAAGTATTATCTGTAATGAAATGTCCCTTAATAGAATATTGATTTATTTTTTATACTTTTATAAGCAATCTTTTAAATTTATATATAGAAACAAGAGGAATTTTGAGAAAGAAATAAATGCTATATATATATATGTTTATATTTTGATATGTATGAATTTTAATGGCAAAACTCTGTTCCTTTTCAAAAGCTCTAACCAAAGAAAAAAAAATAAAATGTCTTTAATGCAAAACACAAGCTTTGTAACATTTTGTCAGAATGATCCATATGCAAATAATTGTACTTTTTTTACAATATTTTCAGGTTGCATTCAGGCATTAGCTTTGTACCAATCATAATTACATTCTACTACAATTACAGTGTTGTTTAACTGCTGCAGGATCTATCACCATTGAATGGATTCAATCACAAATGGGCATTAGCTTAGGCTATCCTTTTCATTGACTATACTGCGTGATTTGACACTCTAAATTTCAATTCTAACACATTCATCTTATTCTGTGACGAATATCATGAGGCACAAGAATTGATTCCATTACCATTATTCCAAAGTAGGTCAACTAAAAAGAAGATATTGATGGATGCTGTGTCTTGTGATACCGAGGAGATATTGTGTTATATTAACGCGCTGTAGATACCATTGATGTTTGTGAAAGGTTGTGAAAGCTAGATTCTTGGTACATTTTATACAGGTACGGGACTTTAATTAAATATCATTTATTTCAACGAGGAATTTGGTTCTTGTAAGATTTCATCTACCTGAAATTACTGTAACTCTTTATGTTTCTTGGACACTTAGTGCACGAGTTACTTGCGGAGTTTGCAACCATCCATAAACTCACCGACGGGTTTTCAGTATGTCCCAAGCCATAGGAGGCAGGGGATCCTTGAGTAAAAAGAATCATTACTTTTGGATTAAGCATTTTTTTCTAATGGGACAAAACATTTTATTTTGGAAAAGCGTCTACGATGAATATCTTTTTCTATACATTCGAGCCCCAGGTTAGCGTCAGTGATTTTCAGATCCTATTGTGATACACAAGCACTTTAAATTTGGTGATTTTTGATTTCATATTATTAAAAATCCCCATACTCTGCCAGTATGAAAAATATATATATGAATCGAGAATTGCCATTATATGTGAACTGACATATAATAATATATTCCATGCCTCTATTTCTTATTCAAATTTTAATCTCCTTTTCTTCCAATTTTGAAACCAACTCTATGCT
>JAWZYV010015046.1:0-85164 GCA_038373885.1 Cheiracanthium punctorium | reverse complement strand
AACTTTAAAAAAAAAAGAAATTCTTAGCAAAGCATACTGATCAACGGCAATCGCTATAACATACTTGACACATTCGGAATTTTACGAAAGGTTTATCACCAATCACCCTTCAAACCATATTACCTAGTCAGAATTACATGGAATAAGTCATTATTATCAGAAATCTCATTTATATAGGGTAATTTATCTGATTTTGAGACCCCAGGCTAGTGCCTCGCTTACCATTGTGATAGTCAGGCTCTGTTTTTGCCATAAATATAATGAAATGTTACATTTGTTTTTTTTTTGTTTGCTTGTTTCCTTTTTTTCCCCCTTTAAGGCTAGAGCTCAGTGCATTTTTAGCTTGGCGATGGCGCATGCCACATGACCTTGCACGTATGGATTGCACAGAGAGCCTGCATAGGATGCAGAATTTTATAAAAGAACAGTATTTTGCAGCTCCAATTTTTTTTAAAATATTGCAGTAATTTTATTATTATTAATTCGTTAGCAGCATTTAACATTCTACATATTTACTTTCCTACTTTCAGATGTATATATTTAGTAAACAAACTTTAATTAGTATTCGTACTTGGCTATTATGATTTGATATTTGAATGACTACACTACATAATTTTAAAATTACGCCCAAGTAGATCATTTTGGCAACTAAGATAAAATAGTTGGGTGCCATTGGCACCTCACTTTAATATCTTAATTTCTAACCCTGACACATATATGCAACAAGCTTGGGCTGTGTTTTTGACATGACAAGCATCAAAAACTGGTTTAAACTGTCAAAAACTAATCCATAAAAGAAAGAGAACAATATATAAACTTATGCAGTATATTTACATTTGGCATAACTAAATGTATAATTAAAATTGATTATATTAAAAAAATAACAATTATGCTAACACATACTAAGTATAAATGAAGGGAAAGATTGACTAAATGAAAAGACAATTTTGACCGCTAGTTAAAAGTTCAATAAGAGTATTCAAAAAGTAAGCCAAACAGTGTGTCTGTTATATCCACTGCACAATTCATATCAAAACTTAAGATTTCTCAGCTAACATAATTAATTATGACGTTTACACGTTGACATAATGAAATATCGATATATATATTTTCGTTAAAAACAGGATTTTACTTAATAAAAAGTTGGCAAGGTAACGGGTAATAAATGTTTAGTATTTGAACGATACATATTAAAAATAGATAATAATAATTAAAAATAAATAAGATGATCAATGCAACAATTTGGTTAATACACTTGCAGTTTAAGTAATTTTTAATTCTTTTAAAATATAATATTTTAAACAGTGAATAAAATTACAACAGCATAAATAACTTTTATAATCAAAACAAAATCATTTCTTTCTCTCCACATCTTTAATTAAAAATTTGGTAAATCGCACTGTCCGAATACGGAAACGTAAACACAAAGAGTGCATATAAGAACTTCCTGTTGGCGTGAAACCTTAAAACACCCCGCGATTCATTTTCTATTTTGGCAGACCAGGCAAATAAGACGGTTCCGAATGAGCCAATCACGAAGCGTACGGCCGGCTTATTTACATCTTTTGAAATCACGCCCATATCTGTGCAGTAAACCAAATTACGACTTCTGCACAAGCCGGCAGCAGAGCCCGAAGTACTCCGTTTCCGGCCGGCCGGCAGCGTAGACACGGCCCTCGCAAACCATGAACGATGAACGCAAACTTATGAATAAAGAAAAGTGTGGATTGTCATGTCCGTACAATTGTCAACGAATGTAAAACGTAATATTAAAATATCACAGAAATTTTTTAGTGTACAGTCGGAAAGATTAAAAATATTTTTGCATTCGAAGTTGATTGATTAAAACTTGTGGATTTAAGTTGAATGTTTGTGGTTTTTAACAAGTGTTATTCTGGTGAGTACTACTAATTTGAAAGAGTATTCAAACATTAACTCTGTTGATTTCTTTATTCTCTGTATCCATACGAAAGTTGGTACTTATGTATTATCCCGGCGGTCATTCCCGCCATATATTTTTGTGCCGGCAAATTATTGCCAATCGTGTTCGGCATGGCACCATCAATAATTTCATGTGTCTGGCATTTATCTTGGCGAAAAATCGCGGTAAAATCATACAAGCCGGTGCGCACCCCATGTAAACACGGCGACAGTCGCTGGAGTTTGACAACCGCCAAGCTCCAGCGACTGTCGCCAACCATTTTGCACGATCAGCAAAGTATTTTAACACATTAAAATTGCACATATATTCCACTTACTATAGATGGGATACATACCATGTCCAAGTAGTTCAGTTCAGTAGCAAGCCTTGTATCAGGTAGGTTATATCAGATATAGGTATTTTCTTTTTCCTTTCAATCTGACACTCCATTGCACTTGTCTCGATGTGGTAAGTATGTATTCCTACAGTATTCTCCTTACAGATTCACCACTTTGTATGATCTGGGAGCATCTTGGGAAATAATTTGGCTGGAATCCAATCCCGACGCGCTTCCTTCAGCATAATATATAGATTTGGGTGTAATTGAGGGCTTGAAAATGGCTTTGCATATCTGTCATGCTGCTCACACCTCTTCTACATTCTTACTGATAAAGAGGCTCTCCGGTAATACCTGGGGTGCTTCTTAGGAAGCTCTTACCAACTAATACCTCACAAGTCATATGTTCAGCCTACTTCTGATTATTACGAGTAACAATCTTCTATTCAAACTTGACATAACACAGAATTGTGCACTTCATTTAATTACTGGAGCAGCAAAATCTATTCCTATAGTTTCAATGCAGCTTCAGACCAATATTGAGCCTCTGTCTGATCACCATGATAAATTAGCTTTATTTATCAGAGAGAAGTTGCTCAGAAGTGGTCACTATTGGAAAAATTATAAACCCATTATAAAGAGACTGAATTTCCAGTCTGCTTTTTTATTTGACAGTGCAGATGAAATCAGTAAAAAACTTGAATTTACCTATTATTGACAGACAGCCTGTCATTGACACTTTCATAACTAAACACCTAGAGGTTGCTGAAATGAATCGTGAGCTCATTTTTCCTTCTAAAAAGCAGGTTTTCTGAAGTTGAACTTAAATCATTTCCTATTGCAACTATTTATGAAAGATATCATCTCCCTGACTGGCTCCATGTTTATACGGATGGATCTGAACCTTTAAAATGTCATTCTCAAGAAAAAGTTGTGTTCCTTGTTGATTCTCAGGCTGCAATTCAGGCTTTAACAAATGAAAAGTATTCTTCCTCCTCTGAAGAAGTTCTTTGTAAAGAAACCATTAGTCATCTTATTAAAAATTGGAAAAGAATTGTTCTCCAGTGTATCCTAAGTCATGTCAGAATTCCTTTAAATGAGGAAGTGGATGGTCTTGCCAAGTCAGCCTTGCTTTTACCACAGCATCTTTTTGCCCTCCCCATTAGAAACTATAAGTCTTTAATCAAGAGCAGGTCAAAAAGCAGCAGAAAACTCCACTATAATAATATTGCTGATGGGAAATGCCTTTTGCAGAGATTCATCTTTTCCTACCCAGGAAGACAAGTGTTGCCTGCTTTCGTCTGCTGACTGGCCATGATTATCTCCAGCAGCATCTCAAGAGAATCGGTGTGACAACTTCTCCCACATGTCCTTTATGTGAAGATGGAATTATAAACAGCATCTCTATATTTGTTCAGAATTGATGGATATCAACATTGGGGTTATTTCTTATTTTGGTTTTTCTCACCTCTATTGGACAGCGTATGGCCAAACGGCCCAGGCTAAGTGTAGGATTAAAAAAACAAAAACAAAAAAAACTTCTACATTTTACAACAAGGTGAGGGGTTTCCTGTCACAGGAGGGTCAAAAGCTGTTTGTTTATGAGCAGCAGCAATAGAATTTCTCTTGATTGGAAACATAATAGACAAAAAAGATAGATATTTGAAAGGAAATTTCGTTAGCAAGGGCAGCTATTTTTGTTGACTTTTTTTTTTGTTGTTGTCGTTTGTTTGTCTTGAATATGTTTTGGGGCGCTTCTTTTTCGGCAAATTCAGAATCATCAGAAGTACCATTATACAAAATAACAAATCAAAAAAAAAAAAAAAAAAACACTTACATTGAAATTTCAAATCATTAAAAATTCATCCAACTTGAACTTACAAAAAAAAAAAAAAAAAAAAGAACTTGGCTGCTCAAAATTACTAAATTTCTGAATGTTAGTCAAGATATTAGAAAAACACTATCAAAAAGACTTAGGACATCAAAAACATTTAAACAAACTACATCCACAATTCTCAAATTCCTTCAAATTGTAACCAAAATTCTTTATAAGCCACCCCCTCCCTCGCAAAATTAAGCCCTTCACGAATTCATTTCACTTAGGGGAATTCAATTTTAAAAAAAGAATGTTGTGGATTTGAGTCTGTGCTTTATTAATAATTAATTTTCTTTTTTATGTTTCAGGAGCTATTCATAGATTTTAAAATAATGAATATTGGTCCTGATGGATCCCTTTGCCGAATAACAAGTTCTGTAGGCAACACCATTTGCCTGAGAATTGTGAAAACACCCGATGATCAGTTAAAAGACTCAGAGCCATTTTATAAACTTGAATTCATAGATAAAACCAACGAATATGAATCCACATCTGAAAAATCATCTGATGATGAAGTGTTTGATGACGAAATTATACAGGCAGAGAATTTTGGTGATAAGAAAGAAAGTGGTAATAAAGTTGATGAAGATTGTGATGTGAATAAACCAGAAGACAAAACAGTACACGAAGACAATACAAGACACAAACACTTTTATCAAAGAAACTATAATAAGTTTTTTGAAAGAAAAAAATCTGCCAGAATCCCTAAAACTTTCCATCAGCAACCAAATGATGAAAAAAGTTATCAGAATTACAATTCTGCTAATCGAAGTTCTAATACTCCAAATAGTTCATATATTGCACATGATATCAATCCTTGGATAAGTCCATCAGTCCCATTAGGTCAGCCTGCGAATTTTTCTTATCCGAATTATGTATATCCAAATGCTATGCAAGAGCCTGCTAGGCAAGTCCCTGTAAGCTCTTGTGCAGAAAATCCTGGAAAGCGTGTGGGCCTCCTAGGGGATAAACCAGGCTCTACATTAATTCCAAACTATCCATTAAATGGCCACTTCCTTCCAAATCAGGCATCCTGTTTCCCTTCACCTTCTTTAAACCAACATAACTATAATTGGGACAGTTCATATGATACTAATTACCCAAGTTATTCAAGACCAGTTCCTGATCCATCTATGCCTGGACGTTCACACCACAATGACTATTTTCAGCGTAACCGACGAAATAATAAACAGAGGCAAAAGAAGAAAGATTGGAAAAGAAAGCAGGTAAAATCAAATGTATGTTGATTTTTTTTTTATGTTAATACTTTTTTTTTAAATTATTAATTCTATGTTGTTATATTTGGTACACCTACTGTTCTGTGGATAATAGCAAATTGGCATTGATTATTTTGCTAGCCAAGTCTTTTTTTATAACTATAAAAAAAGACTTGGCTAACAAGCTAGCAAGATTAAAGATGTGATGTATTAAAGAAGTAAACAACTGTACCATAATAAAATAAAGTTTGCAAATTTTAATAATGGTAAATTTCATAATAGTTTTCCTTTATTCATGATAAAATGTACGTTTTAAGTGAAAAATAAATGTTGGTTAAAATGTAAATAACCATTTTTTAAAAAATGTATAAACAATCAGTTTTGGCATGTCATACAAGCCGAAAACAGTCTGTTATTTTAATATTCTTATTGGTGCTCTATTTTTTAAAAATAATTATTTACTTTTTGCACCAAGCTACATTTTCATGCTTATTATTGGTTAAAATGGTCAACGGGGTTATATGTAAGTATGTTATTATTTTTTATTTTACATGAATACATGAAATTGCATTGTCATAGCTAAGACTGTGAAATTACAGTCATCTATATAAGATTAGTCACTATATCGCTTAAGAATTACATGTATATTTACATGATGTATTGAGATGGCATCAAATACATATTGACTTTCTAATGACTCATGATTATATCTGCACCCAAAATGAGACTTGGCAAGGACTGAAGAAAAGTTACTCAAAATAAAAAAAGACAGCTCCAAAGCAAAGGCAAAATAATGTTAGTATTTTTATTCTTAATTTGTCTTTCTCAGGTTTAATTTGTAAAATCCTTCCATTAAACAATCTGGGAAGCATGTGTAGAAAGGAAAGGATAAATTGCTCATAAGAAAGTCTAATTTCCCAAGAAACATGAATAAAAATCCCCCATAAAATACAATATATTACATGTATTATATAGCCAAAATAAATAAAATGGTACACTATATTTTAGATACAGTTGGCTCTCTGTTTAATGACTTTCAAGGAACCATGAAAAATCGCCTTAAATAGAGATCGTCCGTAAAAAGAATTTGGAAAAAAAAATAAATAATAGCATTTTTCTTCTTCCAGTTTGCCTTGTACATGATACTTGTCCTTTAATTTTAATTCATGCTTTCTTTTACAGCAAAATTATTCAATTCTTTCATTGCTAAGAAACTGAGTAATAATAATGTAATGGTATCAAAACTTTATGAATCAGCTAATTAAATTCAAAATGTTTTATTTTAAAATTTGTAAAATGTCTCCTAATTAATATTTCTTCGTTGTTTAACTTTGAATGAAAGCCTTAATTTACATTTTATTATTTTACTAAATTAAAAAAACATCCTGGCGAATAGATTTCAGGCTGCGATAGTGAAATTTTGTAAATGATACATAATCTTAAATTTTAATCAGTGACTACTCCTCAGTTGATTGGAAATATGAGAATATGCAGAATTATTTCGGGTGTGACATATTTACTTAAGATAGTATGTTATTCTGATAAAGTTTTGAAAGGGGGTTTGAACTCCTTGCATCAAAATGGCATAGATCTGTCTCACTTACGAAAACTTGGAGTCATGTTTGAAAGTAGCTTTATTTATTTTTTTCAACACACAGTTATTCAATGTTACCATTTCCAAGACAGCCAAACCCCAAGATATGGTAATGAAATCTTTAAGCAGCTGATGTTGCATTCAAAATCCTTCTTACTTAAAAATTTGTTAAAAAAATCTTATATCTCTCACCCTACCCCCATTTTCCTTTTAAGAAAAGGGTGAAATGAATGTTCCGTCATTTGTCAAAATATCAAAAGTTATGATGGTTATTTTGTACATGGCGAAATTTTAAAGTTGTCATATTAAAGAGTGTAACAATAGAATGTCCAAAGTATAAAATTTTTAGTGAGAATGTTAGGTAACTTTAAATTAAATGACATTAAAATAAAAGCTTGACTCAAATGTGTATTTTAATTGTTCAATCTTGCCTCAAAATGTTATATTTTTATTAATTTATTTATGTATTTTGCAGGAAAGAAGAAATACATCCAGTCAGTTTAACTATAGGAATTAGCTGTGTATATACCTTTGTACATCAATATTTTGAGACTACTAATACTTTGGTGCTGTACATAAAATAAAAATTCAAATGCAAGTGATATTTTAAGTTTTAATTCACATGTAAAAAGTTTATCTGTAGTTTCTTTCTTCAAAGTTTTCTTGGCCTATTACTGAATGAACCAAACAAAGGTTTTCAAATTTAATGATAATTAAAATATAGATTTTCATTATCTGAATTATCAGTGTTAAAAAATTCATACAAGCCATAGCTCTTGAAACAGTTCATGTAATTCAGTTTTTTTATCCAAAGGTAATTTACAAATACCACGGATAATAATTTATATACTTGTTTTTCATTCTAATTCATTAGTGGAAACATAAATAAGCCTTTTAAGATATTGTTTAACACCCCACCCCTAAAAATATATGGAAAATGCTTTAAAATGATATCTTAAGAAAACATATATAAGATTATCATATTGTCGCTACAACTTTCCAATTTTGTATCTAAATGTTGATGTAATCCCTAAATATTAATACATTCGATCTTAGAATGCAATTTTATATATTATCAATATAATCCCTTGAATGTTAACACAATCAGTTTTATATTTCGCATACCTAGTGATAAAAAAACTCAAACGACAAAATAAAAAGTTATATTTTATGAGATTTTTAAAATCTTGTTAGTAATGCTGATGACTTCTCAAAAAATGAGATTTTAAATAGAAAACATGAACTCATTATCATCTGAGGGGGGGGGGGTTCTTTAATAATTAGAACTCGGGGTATCACTTGCATTCATTCATTGTTAATTTATGACATACTCTGTAAATTGTAATTGTAAAATAATGATTCTTTATTTTGGTAATTTATTACTAGAGATTAACCACTGCTCAGAGATTAACTAGAGCACCACTGTTTTGCAATCTTTCATCTCAAGAGATTTTTTTTTTATTTATTTAATTGTCCAATCCAGTAAAACTGACCCCTGTTTTTAAATTTTAATGTGTTCATATTATTTTTCTTTTGCTTGCTTTTTAGATATACTGCTGTGCTCTTTCTTGTATCTTACAAAACTGCTTTTTTTTTCCATCTTAGACATTTAAAATTATATAAATTAGTATTTTTATATAATGTTTTTAAACAGGAAGTTGCTAAAACTTTAAAGTTTTCTTTTTTAGAAACATCTATTAAGTCTGATTTTACTGTATTTGTGAATCCCCCCCCCCCCAAATATATATATATATATATATATATATATATATATTGATTCACATGTTACTTTCTGTTTGTTCTGTTAAAGCAACAGAGTTTCAAGTAGTGCATTTTTCCTGTTATATCTCAAATTTCACTGTGCATGTATATGTGGTTTTTCAGTTCTGATCCCTGATTAAAAAACTGGCATTTCTCTTTGTCTGTGTTGCGTTTTTCATTTTTGAATCTGACAGGTTGATATTTTAACAATAAATCAAAATTTTATTTTGAAGATTCATGAAGTTGTTTGAAAAAAACCATCAAACTATTTTGTTGTACTTTCTAAGAGTTACAGTAAACTTCTGATTTTAAATATGGCAGTTTTTTGACACACATAACTCACCTCTTTTGATGTGTGTTAATGTTTTCTGTTGCCTATGGCACAGTAAACTTGTCCTTAAGCCTCTAGACCTATTTTTTGCCTCTTAATGTTAGCCCTGCAGAAAACAGAGACATGGCCTTTACTTTAGGCAAACATACACTTTGTATGTGTGTGTGTGTATGTATATACAGGGTGGATCTAAGCTCTTGGGCAAAACTTTAAAGGGTGATAGTACACTTCAAGACAAACAATATTAAATAGGGTTGGGTCCCAAACGGCGAGATAGGCGGCATTAAAGTTCGGAGTCCAAAATTTCAAATGATTATAAAAGGCCGAAAAATTGGTCGATTCGTTTGCGCTTCTTGCTTAAATTATTCTTTATGTCAGTATTTTCTTGAAAATTAATTTTAAAGATTAAGTTCAAAAAATGCTGATAGACGGCGCTTGAGACTTTGGAGTAACAAACAACTATTTTTTACCGTTATTTTTTGTATCTCATTGAGTGCTTTCAAAAGCTTAGACTTAAACTTAAATTTTGAGCTCAAAATCTGAATTGTTGGGAGTGGTAAGTAGCGAAAACTGAACTGTGTTCAGGAGTTGAAATTTGAAACACACACCCTGAACACAGCTCAGTTATTCCCGATCTTGGTGTGGTTGTACTTGGTGTAGTAGACCATGCAGCAACTACTACCGCCTGCACGTAAAATAAACGATAGAGGGATGACAAAATTAAAATTTATTCATAATAGCCATGAGCAATTTCTCCGCGCAAAACAAGAAACAATTTAATGCTACATAGCCATTACGTAGTGACGGTTCGTGTAACCCTATTGGCTGACAAAATGAAGTACACAAGAATATCCTCTAGATGGTGCTGTGGTCGATAAGGTTATAAAACCGCTGGTTGTCTGCAATCATCGTGTTTTCGTCTTTGATGGCTGTAGGGATGACCAGCTACACTAATCAGGAAATGGCCAATATGCATTTTATTTACGGTGCTGCGAATGGGAAGGCCCTGAAGGCCCGGTGATTGTACGCGGAGTGATTCCCGTCGAGACACTTGCCAGACCGAAAAATTTTCGAACGTTTGCATCGCCGTCTCGGAGAAATCGGTTCGTTTGTCAACTGGATGCATGACACTGGGCATGCAAGGACACTGGAACTTGAGGAGCATGTGTTGCATGAATTTGACGAACACGCAGGCTGTATCCACTGCTGCAAATCTGAGCCAGATGAAGGTTTGGCGAGTGTTGGGAGAAGGCCTTCGACCCTATCATGCACAGTGTGTACATGCCTTGAAAGCAACTGACCATCAACCACGTGTTGATTTTTCACGATGGTTCCTCCAACAGTTGGCTGCGCAACCAGACTTTGCCGCACACGTGCTATTCACCGATGAATGCAGTTTCAGTCAGGAAGGCATTTTCAATGCGTGCAATGCACACAAACCCATGTGCCACCCGTCCTCAGTCATATCAACGGCATTTCAGTGTCAATGTGGGCCGGAATAATCCACGATCATCTGATTGGGCCATATCTTCTGCCAAGGTGACTGGACAGTGGTACGTATCTGGTATTCCTGCAAGAGGTGCTTCCGGTTCTACTGCAAAGTGTTCCAGCCAACGTAAAGGCTAGTATGTGGTTCGAACATGACGGAGCACCTGCACATTTCAGCGCGGATGTGCAAAATGCATTGCATACAGCATATCCTGGGCGATGGATTGGACGGGGTGGTCCGATCAACTGGCCAGCATGCTTGCCTGTACTCTCCTGCCTAGAATTCTTCCTCTGGGGCCATGTGAAGAGTCTTGTTTATGCAAGCTCCGACGAGGACCTGGTTTCTGGGATTGCCGTCATAGCAGGTGATATCCGGGAGATGCCCAGGGTATTCGCTAATGTTCGCAACTCCCCTGCAGACGGTATGAGGCCTGCATTGTTGCTGGTGGGTGCTCTTTCGAGCAGTTTTTATACAGAGAAATAAATGTTTAATCAGCTGTAAAAAGATGGAAAATGTTTGCCCGTTGCGTTTTTCGATACGACAGTTTAAGAATAGCATATTTTTAAAAGCAGTACATTTTCTTCAAAACAGGATTGCCTTTAAAATATTCCCAAAAATCGGCAAATGTAAGTACGATTTTGTAACAAATTGTATTTGAAAAAGAAAACTCTGTAGTTTCCGATGATATAAAAAATATAGTGTTTGGACAGAAACTTAGCTCGCGATAACGTAAAATGCGAGAAAAATGGCCAAAAACATAACAAAACATAAAATAACTCAAAAACTATTAATCCGATTAATTTCATTTTTACGGCAATAGCTTTCTCTTGTCCTATTTAGTCAGCGTGCCAAATTTGGTCCAGATCCGTCGAAATGTCTGGACGTGTATAGCGAACAAACAGACTCTTCTCTTTTATGTATATAGATAGACTAGCAGCGTTGTCCGTGCAATGAAAGAGAAATGCCATTTACCTTAAATACAGATTGTAAAGGGAAGGAATGGGAATCCTCCCGCTGGAATGATAAAAAAGGGAGACGGGATTCTCCGCTGCAATGAGAAAAAAAAATGAACACGGCACCTAATAGAATACAGAGGTTGACAGGAATTGGACTTGGCTAGACTGGAATGTGAATCCTTCCGCTGCAATGATAAATAAAAGGACATGGGATTTCCCGCTGCAAAATAGAAAAGAAAAGAACAAAGCACCTAATGGCGTAGAGGCTACTGGGAATTGGATGTGGCTAGACTTCTCTTCTACCTGTCTGTGTTCTAACAGTCAGTTATCGCTAATATCTGCGCAACTACTAAAAACAAGTAGAGCCCAGTCGTCAGTATGAAATTATAAAGGGAAAGAATGTGAACCCTCCCGCTGCAGCGATAAAAAAAAGGACATGGTACTTCCCACTGCAACAAAAAAGAAATGAACATGGCACCTGTTGGCATACAGAGGTTATCGGAAATTGGACGTGCGTAGGCTGGAATGAGAATCCTCTCGGTGCAGTGATAAAAAAAGACATGGGATTTCCCGCTGCAAAGAGAAAAATTGAGCACAGGGCTTGCCAACGAACCGAGTTACCGAGAATTTGACGTGGCTAGGATTCTCCCATTCTACCTATCTGAGTTCTAATATGTAGTCTTTTATCACTCTAATCTGTAGTCTTTTATCACATAATACCTACGCACCAAAGGAAAACAATTAAACAGTTTCTCGGATTGTTGGATTAGCACGGTCGCTGTCCCATCACTCCACCTCTCTTCACTCCCTTCTCCTTTTCACTCTGCCTGACGCCAGAAGAAAATTCCTCCCTCTCGCGAGGCCGCTCACAGTTGAAGTGCCGCAACGACCTTGAAAATGAAAAACCAGTGGGAGAAGTTAGCTTCCTTCGTTTCCGGAACTTACATCCCGGGGAGAATTTTAACCTGTGATCTTTTCAGAAAAAAAATCTAATAAACATTTCTGCACGGTTCAAAATTTAAAAGAGGGAGAAATAAATGTTCAATCAGCGGTAGAAAGATGGAAAATTTTTGCCCATTAGGTTTTTGGATGCAACAGTTTAAAAGTAGCATATTTTTACAGGTTTTCTACAGACCTGGAAAGTCAGGGAAATGAGTTTTGGTTAGGGAAAGTCAGGGATTTGGGAAAAAAGCGGGAAATTTGAAGAAAGGTCAGGGAAATGCAAGAATATTTGAATTTGGTGACAAAATCAAGAAAATACTTCCTGTTTGAACCTAATCGTTCTATTTTCATTTTCTTATTTAACCTTATAAATAATTTTAAAATGTGTCCTTTATTAACATATCTGGTTCAGTTGAAATATTCTTAATTTTGCCCTAAATTATTATCAAACATGGTTTTTGTTAGAATCCAGTGATGTTAAATAATATTTTTGTGTATATTGATTTTATTATTATTATTTGTAAAAAAGGGGCAAAATATATAAAAAGTTATTAATTAAAGGATTAATATTAAAAATAGAAACTCAAAATTCAGGAAAGCTCGCTAGATAAAAAGTTAGGGAAGAGCATGACAGATGTCAGGGAAGCAAAAACTGTGAAATCTGTAGAAACCCTGTTTTAAAAGCAGTACATTTTCTTCGAAACAGGATTTCCTTTAAAAAAAATTCCAAAAATCTGCAAATGTAAGTACGATTTTGAAACAAATTTTATTTGAAAAAGAAAACTCTATAGTTTCCGATGATATAAAAAATATAGTGTTCGCACGAAAATTTAGCTCGTGATATCGTAAAATGAGAGAAAAATGGCCGAAAACCTTACAAAACATAAAATAACTCAAAAACTATTAATCCGATTAATTTCATTTTTTACGGCATTAGCTTTCTCTTGTCCTATTTAGTGAGTGTGCCAAATTTGGTCCAGTTCCGTCGAACGGTCTGGACGCGTATAGCGAACAAACAGACTCGTATATAGTGAACAAACTCCTCTTCTACCTGTCTGTGTTCTAGCACTTTCCTCTTTTATATATATACTAGCAGCGTTGCCCGTGCAATGAATGAGAAATGCCATTTACCTTAAATATAGATTTTAAAGGGAAGGAATGTGAATCCTCCCGCTGGAATGATAAAAAAAAGGACACGGGATTTCCCGCTGGAAAAAAAAAAAAAAGAACACGGCACCTAATAAAATACAGAGGTTGCCAGGAACTGGACTTGGCTAGGCTGGAATGTGAATTCTCCCGCTGCAATGATAAAAAAAAAAGGACATAGGACTTCCCGCTGCAATAATAATAAAAAAAGGACAGGGGTCTTCCCCCTGCAAAATAGGAAAAAAAAAAAAAAAAATAACAAAGCACTCGATAGCGTAGAGGCTCCGGGAACTGGATGTGGATAGATTTCTCCTCTTCTACCTGTCTGTGTTCTAACAATCATTTTTCAGAGATCGAATTTTGTTGTTTCTCTGAGTAGAAGGCACTTTTAGTAGTTTTATTTTATTATATTTATTCAGTTTTTTCTGAAATAAATAAACTAAACGGAAACTTTCAGGGTAAAAGTACAAATCTTTAAATTTGGGGACTTTTGGCGTCCCCAAGAAGTCAAAGTATTTTTGATGACAAATTGAAAAAACGATCTATATTTGGGGGACTGTCCTCGAATTTCGAGGACGTATGGTCACCTTAATCTCCACCTCTATCCCCCTCTCTCTTTCAGGACGTCAGATGAAATTCCTCCCTCCCGGGAAGCGCGCTCACAGTTGAAGCGACCTTGAAAACCAGAGGGGAAGTTTTCGACTTTCATTTTGCGGAATTTGCAGTCCACAGAAAATTTTAACCTGCGATCTTTTCAGAAAAAAAACTAATAAACATTTCTGCACGGTTCAAAATTTAAAGGAGGGAAAAATAAATGTTTAATAAGCGGTAGAAAGAAGGAAAATTTTTGCCCGTTAGGTTTTTGGATGCGACAGTTTAAAAATAGCATATTTTTAAAAGCCGTACATTTTCTTCAAAACAGGACTTCCTTTAAAATATTCCCAAAAATCGGCAAATGTAAGTACGATTTTGTAACAAATTGTATTTGAAAAAGAAAACTCTGTAGTTTCCGATGATATAAAAAATATAGTGTTTGGACAGAAATTTAGCTCGCGATAACGTAAAATGCGAGAAAAATGGCCAAAAACCTTACAAAACATAAAATAACTCAAAAACTATTAATCCGATTAATTTCATTTTTACGGCAATAGCTTTCTCTTGTCCTATTTAGTCAGCGTGCCAAATTTGGTCCAGATCCGTCGAAATGTCTGGACGTGTATAGCGAACAAACAAACTCTTCTCTTTTATGTATATAGATAGACTAGCAGCGTTGTCCGTGCAATGAAAGAGAAATGCCATTTACCTTAAATACAGATTGTAAAGGGGAGGAATGGGAATCCTCCCGCTGGAATGATAAAAAAGGGAGACGGGATTCCCCGCTGCAATGAGAAAAAAAAATGAACACGGCACCTAATAGAATACAGAGGTTGACAGGAATTGGACTTGGCTAGACTGGAATGTGAATCCTTCCGCTGCAATGATAAATAAAAGGACATGGGATTTCCCGCTGCAAAATAGAAAAGAAAAGAACAAAGCACCTAATGGCGTAGAGGCTACTGGGAATTGGATGTGGCTAGACTTCTCTTCTACCTGTGTGTTCTAACAGTCAGTTATCGCTAATATCTGCGCAACTACTAAAAACAAGTAGAGCCCAGTCGTCAGTATGAAATTATAAAGGGAAAGAATGTGAACCCTCCCGCTGCAGCGATAAAAAAAAAGGACATGGTACTTCCCACTGCAACAAAAAAGAAACGAACATGGCACCTGTTGGCATACAGAGGTTATCGGAAATTGGACGTGCGTAGGCTGGAATGAGAATCCTCTCGGTGCAGTGATAAAAAAGACATGGGATTTCCCGCTGCAAAGAGAAAAATTGAGCACAGGGCTTGCCAACGAACCGAGTTACCGAGAATTTGACGTGGCTAGGATTCTCCCATTCTACCTATGAGTTCTAATATGTAGTCTTTTATCACTATAATACCTACGCACCAAAGGAAAACAATTAAACAGTTTCTCGGATTGTTGGATTAGCACGGTCGCTGTCCCATCACTCCACCTCTCTTCACTCCCTTCTCCCTTTCACTCTGCCTGACGCCAGAAGAAAATTCCTCCCTCTCGCGAGGCCGCTCACAGTTGAAGTGCCGCAACGACCTTGAAAATGAAAAACCAGTGGGAGAAGTTAGCTTCCTTCGTTTCCGGAACTTACATCCCGGGGAGAATTTTAACCTGTGATCTTTTCAGAAAAAAAATCTAATAAACATTTCTGCACGGTTCAAAATTTAAAAGAGGGAGAAATAAATGTTCAATCAGCGGTAGAAAGATGGAAAATTTTTGCCCATTAGGTTTTTGGATGCAACAGTTTAAAAGTAGCATATTTTTACAGGTTTTCTACAGACCTGGAAAGTCAGGGAAATGAGTTTTGGTTAGGGAAAGTCAGGGATTTGGGAAATTTGAAGAAAGGTCAGGGAAATGCAAGAATATTTGAATTTGGTGACAAAATCAAGAAAATACTTCCTGTTTGAACCTAATCGTTCTATTTTCATTTTCTTATTTAACCTTATAAATAATTTTAAAATGTGTCCTTTATTAACATATCTGGTTCAGTTGAAATATTCTTAATTTTGCCCTAAATTATTATCAAACATGGTTTTTGTTAGAATCCAGTGATGTTAAATAATATTTTTGTGTATATTGATTTTATTATTATTATTTGTAAAAAAGGGGCAAAATATATAAAAAGTTATTAATTAAAGGATTAATATTAAAAATAGAAACTCAAAATTCAGGAAAGCTCGCTAGATAAAAAGTTAGGGAAGAGCATGACAGATGTCAGGGAAGCAAAAACTGTGAAATCTGTAGAAACCCTGTTTTAAAAGCAGTACATTTTCTTCGAAACAGGATTTCCTTTAAAAAAAATTCCAAAAATCTGCAAATGTAAGTACGATTTTGAAACAAATTTTATTTGAAAAAGAAAACTCTATAGTTTCCGATGATATAAAAAATATAGTGTTCGCACGAAAATTTAGCTCGTGATATCGTAAAATGAGAGAAAAATGGCCGAAAACCTTACAAAACATAAAATAACTCAAAAACTATTAATCCGATTAATTTCATTTTTTACGGCATTAGCTTTCTCTTGTCCTATTTAGTGAGTGTGCCAAATTTGGTCCAGTTCCGTCGAACGGTCTGGACGCGTATAGCGAACAAACAGACTCGTATATAGTGAACAAACTCCTCTTCTACCTGTCTGTGTTCTAGCACTTTCCTCTTTTATATATATACTAGCAGCGTTGCCCGTGCAATGAATGAGAAATGCCATTTACCTTAAATATAGATTTTAAAGGGAAGGAATGTGAATCCTCCCGCTGGAATGATAAAAAAAAGGACACGGGATTTCCCGCGGGAAAAAAAAAAAAGAACACGGCACCTAATAAAATACAGAGGTTGCCAGGAACTGGACTTGGCTAGGCTGGAATGTGAATTCTCCCGCTGCAATGATAAAAAAAAGGACATAGGACTTCCCGCTGCAATAATAATAAAAAAAAGGACAGGGGTCTTCCCCCTGCAAAATAGGAAAAAAAAAAATAACAAAGCACTCGATAGCGTAGAGGCTCCGGGAACTGGATGTGGATAGATTTCTCCTCTTCTACCTGTCTGTGTTCTAACAATCATTTTTCAGAGATCGAATTTTGTTGTTTCTCTGAGTAGAAGGCACTTTTAGTAGTTTTATTTTATTATATTTATTCAGTTTTTTCTGAAATAAATAAACTAAACGGAAACTTTCAGGGTAAAAGTACAAATCTTTAAATTTGGGGACTTTTGGCGTCCCCAAGAAGTCAAAGTATTTTTGATGAGAAATTGAAAAAACGATCTATATTTGGGGACTGTCCTCGAATTTCGAGGACGTATGGTCACCTTAATCTCCACCTCTATCCCCCTCTCTCTTTCAGGACGTCAGATGAAATTCCTCCCTCCCGGGAAGCGCGCTCACAGTTGAAGCGACCTTGAAAACCAGAGGGGAAGTTTTCGACTTTCATTTTGCGGAATTTGCAGTCCACAGAAAATTTTAACCTGCGATCTTTTCAGAAAAAAAACTAATAAACATTTCTGCACGGTTCAAAATTTAAAGGAGGGAAAAATAAATGTTTAATAAGCGGTAGAAAGATGGAAAATTTTTGCCCGTTAGGGTTTTGGATGCGACAGTTTAAAAATAGCATATTTTTAAAAGCCGTACATTTTCTTCAAAACAGGACTTCCTTTAAAATATTCCCAAAAATCGGCAAATGTAAGTACGATTTTGTAACAAATTGTATTTGAAAAAGAAAACTCTGTAGTTTCCGATGATATAAAAAATATAGTGTTTGGACAGAAATTTAGCTCGCGATAACGTAAAATGCGAGAAAAATGGCCAAAAACCTTACAAAACATAAAATAACTCAAAAACTATTAATCCGATTAATTTCATTTTTACGGCAATAGCTTTCTCTTGTCCTATTTAGTCAGCGTGCCAAATTTGGTCCAGAATTGTCGAAATGTCTGGACGTGTATAGCGAACAAACAAACTCTTCTCTTTTATGTACATAGATAGACTAGCAGCGTTGTCCGTGCAATGAAAGAGAAATGCCATTTACCTTAAATACAGATTGTAAAGGGGAGGAATGGGAATCCTCCCGCTGGAATGATAAAAAAGGGAGACGGGATTCCCCGCTGCAATGAGAAAAAAAAAATGAACACGGCACCTAATAGAATACAGAGGTTGACAGGAATTGGACTTGGCTAGACTGGAATGTGAATCCTTCCGCTGCAATGATGAAAAAAAGGACATAGGACTTCCCGCTGCAATAATAATAAAAAAAAGGACAGGGGTCTTCCCCCTGCAAAATAGGAAAAAAAAAAAATAACAAAGCACTCGATAGCGTAGAGGCTCCGGGAACTGGATGTGGATAGATTTCTCCTCTTCTACCTGTCTGTGTTCTAACAATCATTTTTCAGAGATCGAATTTTGTTGTTTCTCTGAGTAGAAGGCACTTTTAGTAGTTTTATTTTATTATATTTATTCAGTTTTTTCTGAAATAAATAAACTAAACGGAAACTTTCAGGGTAAAAGTACAAATCTTTAAATTTGGGGACTTTTGGCGTCCCCAAGAAGTCAAAGTATTTTTGATGAGAAATTGAAAAAACGATCTATATTTGGGGACTGTCCTCGAATTTCGAGGACGTATGGTCACCTTAATCTCCACCTCTATCCCCCTCTCTCTTTCAGGACGTCAGATGAAATTCCTCCCTCCCGGGAAGCGCGCTCACAGTTGAAGCGACCTTGAAAACCAGAGGGGAAGTTTTCGACTTTCATTTTGCGGAATTTGCAGTCCACAGAAAATTTTAACCTGCGATCTTTTCAGAAAAAAAACTAATAAACATTTCTGCACGGTTCAAAATTTAAAGGAGGGAAAAATAAATGTTTAATAAGCGGTAGAAAGATGGAAAATTTTTGCCCGTTAGGGTTTTGGATGCGACAGTTTAAAAATAGCATATTTTTAAAAGCCGTACATTTTCTTCAAAACAGGACTTCCTTTAAAATATTCCCAAAAATCGGCAAATGTAAGTACGATTTTGTAACAAATTGTATTTGAAAAAGAAAACTCTGTAGTTTCCGATGATATAAAAAATATAGTGTTTGGACAGAAATTTAGCTCGCGATAACGTAAAATGCGAGAAAAATGGCCAAAAACCTTACAAAACATAAAATAACTCAAAAACTATTAATCGGATTAATTTCATTTTTACGGCAATAGCTTTCTCTTGTCCTATTTAGTCAGCGTGCCAAATTTGGTCCAGAATTGTCGAAATGTCTGGACGTGTATAGCGAACAAACAAACTCTTCTCTTTTATGTATATAGATAGACTAGCAGCGTTGTCCGTGCAATGAAAGAGAAATGCCATTTACCTTAAATACAGATTGTAAAGGGGAGGAATGGGAATCCTCCCGCTGGAATGATAAAAAAGGGACACGGGATTCCCCGCTGCAATGAGAAAAAAAAAATGAACACGGCACCTAATAGAATACAGAGGTTGACAGGAATTGGACTTGGCTAGACTGGAATGTGAATCCTTCCGCTGCAATGATAAATAAAAGGACATGGGATTTCCCGCTGCAAAATAGAAAAGAAAAGAACAAAGCACCTAATGGCGTAGAGGCTACCGGGAATTGGATGTGGCTAGACTTCTCTTCTACCTGTCTGTGTTCTAACAGTCAGTTATCGCTAATATCTACGCAACTACTAAAAACAAGTAGAGCCCAGTCGTCAGTATGAAATTATAAAGGGAAAGAATGTGAACCCTCCCGCTGCAGCGATAAAAAAAAGGACATGGTACTTCCCACTGCAACAAAAAAGAAATGAACATGGCATCTGTTGGCATACAGAGGTTATCGGAAATTGGACGTGCGTAGGCTGGAATGAGAATCCTCTCGGTGCAGTGATAAAAAAGACATGGGATTTCCCGCTGCAAAGAGAAAAATTGAGCACAGGGCTTGCCAACGAACCGAGTTACCGAGAATTTGACGTGGCTAGGATTCTCCCATTCTACCTATCTGAGTTCTAATATGTAGTCTTTTATCACTAATACATACGCACCAACGGAAAAAAAATAAACAGTTTCCAATCATCAATATAATAACCAGTTTGCCTGAATATCGCGAAGGGGGGGTGGTGGATTAGATTAGCACAATACGGGGAATTTCACGTGGCTAGGATTCTCCCCTTCTAGCTATCTGAGTTCTAATATGTAGTCTTTTATCACTATAATACCTACGCACCAAAGGAAAACAATTAAACAGTTTCTCGGATTGTTGGATTAGCACGGTCGCTGTCCCATCTCTCCACCTCTCTTCACTCCCTTCTCCCTTTCACTCTGCCTGACGCCAGAAGAAAATTCCTCCCTCTCGCGAGGCCGCTCACAGTTGAAGTGCCGCAACGACCTTGAAAATGAAAAACCAGTGGGAGAAGTTAGTTTCCTTCGTTTCCGGAACTTACATTCCGGGGAGAATTTTAACCTGTGATCTTTTCAGAAAAAAAAATCTAATAACCATTTCTTCACGGTTCAAAATTTAAAAGAGGGAGAAATAAATGTTCAATCAGCGGTAGAAAGATGGAAATTTTTTGCCCATTAGATTTTTCGATGCGACAGTTTAAAAGTAACATATTTTTAAAAAGCAGTACATTTTCTTCGAAACAGGATTTCCTTTATAAAATTCCCAAAAATCTGCAAATGTAAGTACGATTTTGTAACAAATTTTATTTGAAAAAGAAAACTGTAGTTTCCGATAATTTAAAAAAATATAGTGTTCCCACGAAAATTTAGCTCGTGATAACGTAAAATGCGAGAAAAATGGCCCAAAACCTTACAAAACATAAAATAACTCAAAAACTATTAATCCGATTAATTTCATTTTTACGGCATTAGCTTTCTCTTGTCCTATTTAGTCAGTGTGCCAAATTTGGTCGAGATCCGTCAAACGGTCTGGACTCCTATAGCGAACAAATAAACAAACAGACTTTCCTCTTTTATACATATATATAGATATGATCAAAACTTAAAAGATAAAAACCTAGATACGAAAGCCGTTTTTTCGAAACTCTCTGTATATCTAAATTTAAAGTTTTGGAAAAAAATAAACTGAAATTTGACAAGCTTGGATATTTTAAACAGGTAGATTGTAGAGATTGTTGTAAAAAAAGAAAAAAAAAAGTAGAGGAGGTAGGCAACGATAAATAATCCTACGTTAATATATCCCATAGTAGTTTCAATAGAAAAGATAAATTGAACATTCTTTTAAATTTTAGTAAGCCGTCTGTCTTTCTTACACATTAAGAAATTAATTTTATTACATTCAGTCCCCATGCTATTTCATAGAGTATCTGCGATTCTTACAATAAATTTTTTAGCGTAAATACGGGTTAGAACCCCTTACAAAGACCCCTAAGGAGGGCTTCCCATCTATCGTAGGACTAGATCTCACGTGTTAGATAATTGGTCGTAATCCCACAACTCAATACAATAAAATTTATAACCCCCAAAACGCTTTTTCCAATCCTTTTGCACCTGTGGACTACGAACTAAGGAAAATTGGAAAGCTGTTTCGCGATCCGGTGTAAACAAAACAAGAAAGATAAATTATGCCAAACGTATAGATTATAAAACATTTTCCAACGCAAAAATATTTTTGCGACAAATTTGGCGATGTATTTTTCTTAAAACTGGCGAGATTCCGGAGATAAGATAATGTTGTATTATGACTACAAAACCAATTTTATGAGACCCTGTAAAAGAGACAAAAATTTTTTTTCCATCGTTTAGCTGAAGAAATTAAAAGTTTGATACTCAGTGCCTTGTGCTGGAAATGTATTCGTGTCTCTCAAATGCCACAGACTGTAATGTATTGGAATTCTTTTGAGTGCTCCTGTAGAAGAACTATAAATAATACGGAAAATATTTTCAATGGAGAGAACTATTTTGAGAGCCTTAATATATGTATGCCAACATTGTTATCTTTCACAAAACCGAATCTCTAAAATACGTTTTCAAGAATGACTGCCCATAGAATGCGATGTATTGTTTTTTTATTTTCCTGTAAAAGAACTATAAATGCTACTGACACCAATAAGATAGATGGTACTGCACATAGAAGAACATAAATTTCGCACAAATCGATGTATATTCGCAGCAGTTAAAACACGACGGTTGGACAACAGAATAGACAAACAACCTGAAATCATTAAAACCTCTCAAACTTGCTGGTAAGTTAAAAATATAAATATCCCTTTTATAAAACATAACAGTATCGGACGAACACGGAAAGAGGAAAATTTATTCTTCTAAGGTTTAGAAGTCTAAAATTAATTTTCCACGTGTTAAAAAATCAAAGTTTACAATTTTGATTCCTCTGACCGACGCAACCCCCTCCCACTCCTTGGCAGATAGCCCTTAGCCATTCCTTAACAAAACACAACACACTAAATCGGTTGATTACAGCGCGAGTAACGAATTTTCAAAATTTCCAATGAAACCGTCATAGCTTAATATAATCAATGACATTAGATATTTTTCGAGGTACTTACGTATTATACCGACGGTCCGAGAAGACGAGCAACTTTTTCGACAAGATAAATGGCGGACACATGAAATTATTGATGGTTCGGAAAAAATAGTTTGGCTTTATTGACCGCCGGGATAAAACGTAAGTACCTATTTCGATTTATTGCCAAATAATGAAAGATATCGCCAAGTTCTGTTCATCTTTCAAAGCATTTTTTCGCACAATATTTGGCAGTTTATCGCAAAAGTCGCCAATATTAGTGACTTTTAACGCAACTTTTGAAGGAGGCTCACTATCGTCGTCGGATTATAAGCTAATCATATCGTAGGATAGTATTACATGCTTTAAATAGATGAATGTCTCTAAACTGTCACTGACCGAATTGTATTGAAATTATTTTGAGTGCTCCTGTAGAAAAACTTTTAACTATACAGACACTATTTTCGATATAAAGCTTCATCTTGTAATACTTAGTAACATATATCAATTTTTTTTCATTTCAAATAGCGGAATATCTCTAGAACTAGAAGTCAAAGCCCGTTGTGGAGGCAATTACAAGGGACGCTAGAAAAAACATTTAACGAACGAAAGCATGTCTTCACTATATTTAATTTTCATCCACCTAAAATAAATATAACTTCCTATTCAATTTTTTATTATGTACTAGAAGTCAAAGCCCGTTACAACAGCGGCGCAGGCAATTACAACTGAAAATAAATTTGATTTCAATTAAATACTCAAGGAGAACATCTAGAAAGGCTGTCCGATGTCAAAAAAGTGCCGCCGTTGCCATCGCACGATTTAACTACCAGCAAGATGGCGGTCGATCGAAACGGCCAGTTCGTGCCACAGAGCTAAAGAACATTTGTGACGCAGCCGGCTGTGCGGTGGCAATTTTTCGACATTGGGAAATGGTTTCGCTTCAAAGGATTAATGGTACATGCACTCATTTCGATGGAGAACCTTACTGTGTAATCCTTGACAATATATACAAATTGCGTTTTGTTTGAAATACACTCATATCCCGTTTTAGCGAAGTCCGTTACAGCGAAAATGTCGCTGTAGCCAGATCCTGATTACCGAAAAGGCTTCCAATTCTGAGGGGAAGCTTGAGCTTCCCCTCAGTATTGTAAAGGGGGCCCAAAAATGACTGGAAAACTGCAAAAATTCAAAGTGTTTTTAAATGCATCTTTTACGTTATTGTAAAGTTTTTTTTTTTTTTTTTTTTTGAAAATTTACACAAGCAAGATAAAATACACGCTACTTTAAAACAACCTAAGATTTGGCCTGAATTGACTACAATTTGTAATATTTAATTGATACTCTTAAGCCCGGGTTTCCTGCAGGCGGCGACGGCAAGCGCTCCAATTTGTTAACCGCGAAAAAACGCCTGGGATCTTTCGTGCAGCGACGTTCAACGTTGGAAGGAAACCACCTTTTAATAAACGCGTTCTTTGGACGCGAGAGGCACCCGCTAAGGTCATTAATCACTCTGGTCGCTGGACGCTTGCAGGAAACCAAGGCTTTAATTGCATTGTAAGACCATGATAATACTAATTCAACAAGTAACATCCGTAGAATTTTGATGCAATTATTGTATACAATAATTTTAAATGTCTGTATAAGTGTGTGTGGGGGGAGGGAGGGGGATGAACACTAATCTGATTTCTGCTGGGCCCCTTTTCGTGATGTCATGTAATGCATTAGTGAGTTTTGTTACAATGTACATAGATTTAGACATTACTTTTCCCAAACAAAAGGGCGAGGAGGGGGGCCCCGAAATGAGACTGAGCTTCCTCTCACTTTAAAGGTTAATTCGGCCCTGGCTGTAGCGAAGATTTTGGCAATCCCCACATCTAATTGCAATATACGGAGATACGATATCGGTATAGCGAAAGGATTTCTCTGGTCCCTTGGACTATGCTAAAACAAGATTCAACTGTAGATGAATTTCTCTAAAATAGTTTTTAAACAATGACAATGACTAATCACAGCGCGTAATGCATTGGAATTCTCTTTCGTGCTCCTACAGAATAACTATAAGTGCCACATACACCATTTTCGAAATTATTGTACTGTCATTGATCCTTCATATGTCTCGAAATTTCAAGTGAACTGGAACGAGTATGGAAGTGGGTGAAAATTGAATTGTTGGATCCGATTACATGGATGCATACATACAGGAGAACGTAATAAAAACGTGTTAAAAAAACTAATTAATAAATAAGTAAAGATTACACATGACTACTGGATGGCCTTCCTTTCTAACAGTCGGTTAAAAGGCCCTTTCGAGTATTACATTTTATTGGTTAAGCAAAATATTTTTTTTTTTTTGTGAGTTCTTCTCTTCAGCTGTCTCAAACTGTACTGCACATAATTTAAAAGGACGTCGTTTCCGGGACGCACAGGACGAATTCTTTCATGATACGAGGAATGGGCAAGAGGTCTACAAGACAGGGCAGTGTCAGGGCCCACCAGGCACCTCTTCACAGCGCAGCGGCTCAAGTGCTTCAGTCTCCTGGGTCTGTACGGCTTTTCCCCGAAGACTTTGCCCCACTCGTCGACCGTCGTATCGACGATTTGCTGGATTCTCAGCCGCTGCTCTCCGAAACTCGATAGGCAGAGCTGCAGGCAGTGTGACCAGACTTTTTAGCACCTTTCTACTGAGAACAAATGCAAAATCTACTCAATGCGGAATTCATGTCTACTAAAAAATCTAATAACTAATATGCAAGAAATTTATATTAGAGTGAACATTAAAAATATGCATTAAATAAGTAAATATTCACAAACACAAATTTAAAAACATAATTATTTTATTAATTTTGGCTTGAGCATACATAAAAAATTTCATATTCAGCAGTCATCCTCAAGGTCATCAATTTTTTCAGACTACAGACTTTTACTATGCATTAATTTCAACATTTCTTTGTTTGGAGTAAATGTAGAACAGTTGCCAGTGTCTGCCAAACCCTCTTTCACATGGATTATGCCAGATACATTTTTATTTAAAAAACGATTTCGTTGTTTCGTTTTTGTTAAGTTGATTTGGGAAAAAATTCTTTCACACGAAGCATTTGACGCCGGCAAACATAACAATGACTTTGCAAAGTCAGACACATGACCGTATTTCCGATTGAAATCAACTTTTCCTTCAACACTTTTAACTTTTCCTACTTCACCCCAGAATTGTTCGACATTTAAATTTTCCTCAATCAATTCAGAAATACAGTCATCTATCTTCATTTGCCGATATTCATCATCGATTATCTGGAAATCATTAGACAAATTTGGAAACCTTTCCAGTAAGGAAGCTAAACCAACACCTCCTACATAGAGAAAGCCTAACAACTGAAACTTGACGTCATCATTAGGCCTTCAAGTGATGACGTCAACACAGTTTTACTTTCACAAAGTAAAACTATTTAAAATTTCTGGTGAATGCTACAAATATTAGAAAATATTTTAAATAAAAAATTAAAATTAAAGTACCTTTCTCATACAAAATTATTCATTTCGATCTATTTCCTTATTATATTATCTAATTAGTTAACAGTAATTGAGGGAATTCAATGTCTTTTATTTTAATTCAGTTCAAAGATTCGTAACACACTAACGTCAATAGATGGCGCCACAATGGATTTTTTTTTAAGTCTTGCTCTCCCAGAAATCTACTCAAAAATGCAATCTACTGAATTTTCTACTGGAACTCAAAATTTGACTTAAAATCTACTCAAAAAGTAGAAATCTACTCAATCTGGTCATACTGGCTGCAGAAGTGTCCTCACTTCGTCTGCGAACACCATGGGGTCGGGCAGCGTCGCGAAATAGGCACTCAGGCACCGCATGTATCTCTCGGCTGCTGTACGATCGTCCCGGCGGCGCCCGTTCAATAGCGCCTGTGCTTTTTAAATATTTAGGATCTTGAGAGTTCCATAAATGGGGAATTTCACATTTGCTTTCAGTCATATCTATTTCCATATCGCCATTCCATTTGAGAGACATTTTTTTCCTAGCTCATCGCTACGATTGGTATCGCTGAGTCTTCCGCCATCTTGTGACGTTGAATTAGAAAGCAACCTGCAATATTTTCGCCTCTGAACGAAAAAGCTGGAGTTGACCGTTCCCTAGGTAACCGAGAGAAGTTTCCAGGAAAGAGGTTTCCGCCACTGGTTGCAGCAACAAATCGCCCGAAATTTTATTCGTGCAATAAGGCCTTAAGTAAAGATGTATACAGGTTTAACGCTACTGAGAAAAATGTATGTAAACATTAAGTTTTAATATTTCTTTTTTAAGGGAATAAATTAAAACCTCGATTATCCTAGCTAATTGGGACCACTGGTGCCGCGGATATCGGAAATCTAGAATGATAAATATTTAAGGAAAAGCCTAGGTCAGTGTTTTTGGTACACCCTGCGTTAGAAAACTGTCATTCAATAAAACCTGGAATTCCTTTAAGGCAGACAAAATCTTGACGTCATAAACTAAGCATTGTGTGAGACTGGCAAAGATTTCCACGAACATAAGTCATATGAGAATAAATTCCCATGTAGTGCAGTAAAATAAATGCATATAAAAATGCCATATGGGAGTTTTTTTTTTTTTTTCTCGAGTCCATAGTTGGGAAGAAGGGGCGGGGGAAAGGAATAGGCGTAGTTAAAAAAAAAAAAAAAGAAATAAATATACATTTCAAATATTTTACTTAAATATTTAGTTAAATAAATATTTAGTTAAATACTTAAATATTTAGTTAAATATTTAACTTACTTACTTAAATATTTAGTTAAATAAATTTACATAAATATTTAGTTAGTGTCATAGTAACCAAACTAAGTGAAATGTATATGAAAATTTTGCTTGTCCTTTTGGATAGCGTGACGCAAAAGATAAATTAAATTATTGAAATAAATTCATTTGAATACATTATATAGACTCAGTGATAGTGTGATATATTTGACAGTGTATTTCATAATTAAAAGCATTGCTTAAATGTATAAATCTTCTTTAGAAAATAAAACGAAAGTAACTGTAATGGAATTTAAAAACAAATCTTTAAAATTCCCAGCAGGGCGTCACTCAAAATATGATATCATTATTTTTAAGACCCATATTTAAAATTCATAGAGCTATAAAGTAAAATGCTGCGTCACAAATTTTTAACCAGTTAAGGGTTTTTGCATGGGGATATCGTTACTTTTTAAGGGTATGGTCAGAAGATAATAAATTAGTTTCAAGGGCGAATTTCGGAAGTTTGCTTGACACTAAGTTATGTAAATAAATATAAAAACATGTTTTCATGCAGTATCAGAGTATTTGATTAAAAAGTCACAGCAAGTTCTTTTGTAACATGTAACAGAAAATTGACATATTTTTGTTAGAATTTTATAATAAGAGACATAATACTGATTATATTCAATAATTTTTTGAGTAATTTTCTATTTATAATTTGGGTCGAGTACAGGATTAGTATCCCTGCCACCATCTTTGATTTTATTTCATTAATTTGCATTCAGTTTAACGATAACCGTAAGTTAAGTTTCGTTAAAATTATTAATTTAATAATCTCGTTCTTAATTAATGATAATCTAGTTACTCGTTCTATTATTTTAATGCAATGTAATCTATTAATGCAATGTTTGCTTTCAGTTTAAACCTATCTCTAAGTTAAAATTTTAACTATATTATGATACATTAAGTTTTTAACTAAGTTAATGATACATCTCAAAATTGTTGATTCAATTAATTAATGACTATAATCATTAATAATAAAATAGAAAATTACTCAAAAAATTATTGTTTATAATTGGTTTTATGTCGCTTTTTAGAAAACTAACTTCATACTATGTTTGTTTGTTTTTTTTATCAGTTGATAATTTCATTTTTTTAGAGAACGTTTAGATGAACTACCAGTTTAAGAATAAGGGTCTTGCGCGGTTGACTTTCTTAGTGCTTCTGAAGCGTATTTACGTTACATCGTGAGAAAAACCGTCCAAAACTCCGAATTTTTAGATTATCAGCCATCCGGTAGACAAGAACCCTGGACCTTCATACTTCAGTTATCTACCATCTTCAGTATCTTATCAACTCGGCTCGGGTGGGACAAACATCTTGTTTTACATGCCATCTCCGGCCTTTAAATGTCTAATACAAAATATAGTGCATGTATAAATTTAGATTAATTAATCAAATTTCTATCTGAAAAGTATTGAACAAAATTTTAAATCTGGTATTTAAAGGAATAAAAAATAAAAGTGAGAAAAACCTAAGATTTGACAAAAATATTGGTTTTTTAAAATTATAATTCAATAATTTCAATAAATTTTATATATACAGGAAGAGTAAAAGAATCTTCTATACTATTAAAATCTGTGCGCGTCTGTCTGTCTGTCTGTGTGTAACATCATCTCCTCCGAAGCGACGGGGAGCTGAGTTTCGATCGAGGTGTCCACGGATTCGAAAAATTCCGAGGAAGGTCTTCCGCTAATTTAAATTTCGAAATTCGAATTAGTTTAGGAGATATTGATAAAAAACCCCGTCAAAAACACAAATTTTTGCTCTCCGCAACTCCGCGATTGTAACCCCTGTAGTGAAAATGTGAGAAATAAGCATCGAGGTTGCCATGTTTGGCGAATTTATTAAATGATTTACACTCTTGCATTAAAAATAAAGGAATAATACTTTTTTTCTGTTTCGAGTATTTGCTAGGTTATTTTTTAATTAAAATATCGTCAGCGTGGGAAATCAAAGCAGGAATTCAATATTTTTTATAAGCAAAAGAAAAAGGATTTGTAAATTTCAGAGACTAAAGTGTATAACCTTATAATTTGGCGATGAAAAAATGGCTTATATGGCGATTTTGAGAAAGTGGATTCTAGTGGTTTGCACAATTTTAGGCTTGGCGCAATTTACTGAGAGCGTAAAGAAATAGTATTTTTAAAAACAAGTGTAGGTTTCACTAGAATTTAGCCTGAAATTTTAATTTTCTGTTCAGAAATAATGCAGTTATTAAGATTTTAAATGATTTTCATCAAGTTAAATAAATTGATTTAAGTCAGGGAAACCCCGCCAAATTTCAGAAAATTAAACTTTTTCATTTGTATCGCTAATTCTATGCCCCGATTGATATGAGTTGGTGTTACGAGCGTATGAATAGATAATATTTTTTAATCCCGCCAAACAAGGTGTAATAAAATAGGAAGTCTTTATAAATACGAATGCTGTTTGAGATGAATGAGAATATTTTTTAAACCCAGTTAGACTAGCTAGTAATGCCTTTAAATTGTTTCATTTATTGTCAAGTTTAATAAGTGATTCATTTTGGCTATTTGCCATCGACTGCCGACGTTAATTACGCCAAAATGGCAGTTCTAGCAAAGTAAACATAAATAAATCATTTCATATTCTATTTTTAACACTGCTACAGTTTCCGTAGCAATGGAATCCATTGTTGCCACTTAAGTTGTTCAATTTAATAATTAAGTGCAACCACTCATTTCTACATCTCTTAAGACCCAAAAAAGTGAAAACGCATTAAATATGAAACAAATAGAATTTTAACATATTTGCGCATTAAAAATAATTGAAGTTTTTTCAGGCAATTCTGCATATTTTTCATTTTATTTCCTTCGCGTGTGACATCATTTTCACGTCATTGTCTTCTGTTTTGCTGTCAGATTATCCGGAGAAGCACATTACACGCTAACGCATGTGCTGCTTCGGCGGACATAAGGAAGCAATTTGTCGGGTGCGTATTTGCCTAACCCCTCTGTGTGTCTAAATTGAAGCAATGAAAACTTGTAGGCGTTTTTCTTTAAACTAGAAAAAGGCAGATTAACGTCGTTAACGTGGAAGTAGCGATATGGAAAACTATTTAATTGGTAGCCGTAATGCGAAATGATAATCGATTATTCACATGCACAAAGCAACAAAATTTCAAAAGTATGAAAAGTCAGGAATATGAAATGAAAATCCAAAATAAATCACCAGAGACTATAGGATAAGCATCGTGTACGAGAATGATATTGCAATCATGTACATAACAAAGGCGCTTGCAAGGAATACAAAATATAATATGAAATTAATTGCTCTTTCTTTCCATGGCGTTTGTGGAATCTTTCCGAATAACGGGAAAGTTCTATTTATTTTTTCATATATATTCCAGTTACTCCAGTTACAAGACCTAGAGCTCTAGAAACGATTTCAGATTTTGTTTAATATTGAATTTGACACTATGCAATTAATCTATGTTAAAAATAAAATATGAAATTAGTTATTTATTTAGCGTGAAATGGCAGTGAGATCAACGTTAGTTTTATGTAACAAGTGTGCTACTGTATTAAGAGTTCAGTAAGGGTAATAAGCTTTTCCGCTTAAGTTACGTCACAAATTTTTTCATTTACGAAAGCGACAAGATCTTCACGGAAACAGGATGCATTTTTGGTTTCTGAACGTACAATGTGCATCGATTGTTTCGTGTAGGTTTTTTTAATTTGGGTAAAATTTAATAAAGTCATCTGCAACGTAACTGTGCTAATGCATTGTCCACGCTTTACGAAATGCAAGATAAGATAAAATAGTATTCAACATCATGTAATGTTATTCATATGGTATGTATGAATGCTATAAATTAAACCTAAAAAAGAGAATTATATGATGTAGAAATAAAGCATTTTTCAAAGAGAAAAGTTTCGTCTGCATACAGTAAAGTTCTTACTTTTCTGATCGCCAGTGACAATGACGTAGTTTTTGTGTCATCATGTTGCAATCGTCTCAAATTTCCACTCTTGGAGTCAGCTTTTCGTCAGAATTCCAGCAATTTTTCACTATTAGAGATTCCTATCCTTAGAGGTTTAATTCGAATTATATGTGTAAGGAAAATATTCGTCTCCTACCGCGCGGAGAACGGGTAAGCAGCTAGTTATTATTAAAACTAGTTAGTATGTAAAACTACTATTTATTTTCATTTGAATACTAAATAATTATTATTAATTAATTATGCGAGCTTTCTGAAGAGAAAAAAAAATCCATTGAAATATTAATTACATATTGAATTTTCCAAATAGAATTAATAATATTAGAAAAATAAAGACTTCATTTAATTAGAAATAGCTATCAAAATACTAGGAAACGAAATACTTAAAGAAGTTAGGATGGAGTTTTACCAAAAAATACTTAAATTAATTATTTTTTTAATTCAAAGTCTTAACTATTTTTAATTATTAATTATAGCAAAATAAATTACAGAAAAAATAAGTAAAGTATATAATAATCTGTTATTATTTTTTAAAATTAAATAAAACAAAAACGACAGTAACACAAAGCTCATCTCGCAAAAGGGCGACGTCGGGTACACAACCTAAGTTATCTGATCAGAAAGACGAAGCGAAAGGTACCAGCTGTCTACGACCGAACTGGTTTAGGATATAAGATTACTTGTACAAATCTTGTCACGGATCTACAGCACTGTATTCCTGCTCCCTGTCTTGTTTACCGCCTCCCAAACGAGATCATTTTCCGTATTTCCTTACGCGGGTTAAATAGTTCCCTCTTTGAACTGGATTAAATTAAAAAAACGAGTTTTCCTAGCTTAACCGGCGACGTCACTCATCGAATTTGGCACCGATTAAAATCATATATTAATTGTAAAAAATTCGTTAGAGCGGATTCCGAGATCCACAAGAGAATAACAAGGAAATTCAAAAACTGGCTGTATATATAAGTGCCGCGAGATTTTACGGTTGGTTGGTTGGGGCTGGCTGCGTCACTAGTAGAACTGTCGTTCTACATGATACCTTCAGAGACTACCTTTACATGCCTCGATTGACTATTAGTTAGGGGAAGCTCAGGTTAATTTAGGACTTCCCTCCCCCAAGGCCATACCCAGTTAAGTGGTCTAGGGGCTCTTCCCTCCACAGCGAAATTTTGAATTTTGTTAACAAAATAGTAATACTAAAGTTTTTTGTGGAAAATTCTGAATTTTCCACCGTTTAGACCCATTCCGAAAATTTTGGACCCTTATTTGAGGAAAGTTTTCTGAATTCTACACATTGAAACGAAATTGAATAATGCTACAAATATTGTTTCCAAGAGTAACCCAGGAAAATGTAGATTAAAGTTCATTGTCCGACCACTACACTGACATGCAAAAATATTATACTCTGTATATATCATGGGTGATTGTAGGACTTCTGAAAAAAAAAAAAAAACCCTGAAAAGCACATAAATAGCGTCGTTTATCACGCATACTTGCATCTTGCATCAGTCTTAACTTTTTTTTCCCAAGCATACAAAAAAGGTAATAAATAAAAAAAAATAATTTTTTTTTTAATTTTTCATAATGTTATAGTGAAATAAAATTTGTCAAAAATCTGGTGGTAGATCTATTAATAGCAATTAAACATTTACTAGAACTAGAAAGGGGAAAAATTATTTACAACAAACACAAAGAAAATCGTGTAAGGATTACTTACTCTGGACAAATTCTTGCCTTAATTAGAGTTCTTTTTATTTATTTTAATCAACTGTATTTAAATTAGAACGAATACTGTCCTTTTAAATTTGAGAAATAGTACGCTATAAGAATCTTCATTAGCTGTTGTCAATAAATGTATCCCAAACATATGCACATCTTTTAAGTAAATTTGACTTAAAAAATTAAACCCAACTCGGCAAAAAATCATAATTGTATTTAACTACCATAAATCTGTAAATATTTAATTACCCATAAAAATAAAGGTCAGCTTTTAATCACACGGCATTGCAGATTTCAGTAACAGAATGCTTAAGGAAAAAAATCGTACCCTCCGTCACTAGAATAAAGGGATTGAGAAATTTTCGAATTGAAATTTCAAAATGGGCTTTAAAACAATTACATTAAAATTTTTAAAAAACCCATTTAATGTATTTTCGATCAGTTTTATGAATTCATTATTTAAATTAAGTATTTGATCTCTAGATTTGGAATCAATCTTTTCTGTCCACACATGGACAAAGCAAATCTCCCTTCTGAAAGAAAAGTGTAGTTTCATTAATTTAATAACTTAACGAATAAAATCTTAATCGAAATATATTTAATGATATTTCCATAGGAGATGCGAAAATACATGCAGTCAAATGTGATAAACTATTCATCAACTCCAGTTAATATTTAAAAATAGCCTAACAAAGAAGTGCAAATGCGAAGAAATATACCAAAATTCGTATTATTACTTTATTAACTTGCAAGCATTCTTCAGAGATTATTTTTACTAATGCAAAATATTATTTTTGTTTATACACATTATGAAATAGCAATTAAGTGTATTGATTCTAATTAAATGTCACTCTAACTTAAGGCGCAGTAAAACTGATTGCATTTAAATCACATTTCTTTGACAATTTTTACAGATTACATTTAAAATTTTAAAAAACATAAGCAACGAAATAATAAATACCTCCTTTCCTTATATTAAAGAAAAATAAACTGGCATGAATATGTTATACAAGTTCATAAGTCCTCGCTTCTATACGTGCCTATTAAACGAATTTCCGTAATTTGATCGGCCAAAACAAAATAAATCCTAACTAATATTATAAATGCGAAAGTGAGTTAGTTAGTTAGTTTGTTTGTTTGTTTATGGCGCTTTCACGCCTAAACCGCCGAATAAATTATGATGAATTTTGGTTTTAGATATAGATGGGACCCTGGAGAAGGTTATAGGCTACTTAGAATTTTAGATTTTTAATTACTTCTTTAATTATTAATTAAAAACCGTTTTTACGTTGCCATGCTTGGCGAGTTTCGCCCGTATCAAGTGATTCATGTTTTGAGCTAACAAGAATGCTATTATTTCAATGAAGAAGCACGTGCATCTGGAAAACATTAAATAATACGGAAATTATGCCAGTTTTATGCCAAATCTATCTATCTCTAATAATAAAAATGAATGTTCTCCAGACAAATCTACAGAAAGCAGAGCTTTGAAAATTTGAGCATGACCGGGCCCATGACTTCGGCAAAGTGTGCCTGAGGCTCAGAAATTTTAATTACTTTTCTAACTATTTACACTCATGTCCATAAATTAAGGATAATGAAGTTCAGGCAAAGAAAGAGAAAGAAGCAAAACAAATTTGACTTATTTGTAAAGTCTATTTATTAAACAAAAGGTAAAGAGCAAAAAAGATGCTATATGTTTGACATAATTAATAAAAATTGCAAGTTTTACTCCCTTGACCAAATTTCAAAAAAGAACCTATTTACAAAAAACAGTATAACATGGTTAGTAGGATGGTTAATACGGAGTATGTCTCCCGGACGATGCAATACAGACCTGACAACGCCTAGGCATGCTGAGTATCAAATGATCAATCTGATCTTGGGGAATATTACACCACTCATCAAGCAATGCACTCCAAAGTTTCGGTAGACAGGTGGGAGGGGGTTGACGGGCTGCAATTCGTCGGCCAAGCATATCCCACACATGCTCTATTGGATTCAAGTCCGGTGAGTATGCTGGCCAATGCATACGGGTGATATCCTCCGATTGAAGGCATTCGTCTACAATGTTTGCACGGTGAGGACGGGCGTTGTCATCCATAAACACAAATTCAGCACCCATGGCGCCCCGAAACAAACGTACATGTTGTTCCAGAATGACATCCCGATAGATGTGGCCTGTCATCGTTACACTCTGTATATGCAGGTCAGTTCTGGAACCAAGAATAATTCCTCCCCAAACGAGCCATCCTGCACCATCGTAACGGTGTCTTTCAATGGTGTTCTCTTGATGGTAACGGGTACCTGGCGCTCTCCAGATGAATGTCCGGCGAGAATCAGACTCCAAACTAAACCTGGACTCGTCAGAAAACATCACACAAGACCACTGTTGCGGTGTCCACAATGCATGCTCTCTACTCCAGGTTAATCGCAGGCGACAGTGAGTTGCGGTAAGTGGAACACATCTGACAGGCCTACGAGCATATAGACCAATGTGCCCTACGCGTCTGTACACGGTCTGCCTTGAAACTGTCGTACCGGTAGCTGAAGAGAGCTGACGAGACAGGTCTGATGCTGTACTCCGTCTGTTTCTTTTGGCAGTAACTGCCAAATAGCGGTCCTCATTCGGCGTTGTAACTCGGGGGCGACCTGTGCTGTAACGTCTACTCACATTACCATCATCTTGGAATCGTTGCCAAAGCCTGGAGATGACACTCTGGGCGATTCCAAGTTCCTCGGATACTTCCAGCTCGGTACGTCCACATTCCAATCGTCCGATAATTCTGCCACGTAAAACATCATCCAAATGCGTCCTTTGTGCCAAAACTATGCGGTTTTTGCACTGAAAGGCTTTCACAGCGCTTGTGAACAATTTTACTTCTTTGCCACCATTCCTTATCCCCTCTCTTACACTCTCGTCATTGTGACGTACCATCCACGCCATCTGGTGGTTTCCTGTAATTTGCATATTCTTCTTCAAGATGTGTGTGATCATTCCACACACATCTTGAAGTGTGTGGAATTCCACAGGTGAAATTTTTATTTTAGAGATCAATTTCTGTGTGATTCTGAATTATCCTTAATTTATGGACATGAGTGTAATAAAAACCGTTTTATCGCCCGCACAAAATGATTTATGCTTTTGAAATAAAGCAGAAATTCTATTTGCAAAATCACATGCATTTCGAAAACATAAATAAGTATGGAAATTATGTTGATTTTACGCCAAATTAAAAAGCATAAATAAAGAAAAGTGTACTTACGTATTATCCCGGCGGTCCGCCAAGACGAGCGATTTTTTGCCGAGATAAATGCCGAGCACATGAAATTATTAATGGTTTTGAATACGATTGTCAACAGTTTGGCAACTCATTTGACGAAAAAACTGTTTGGCGGGAATGACCGCCGGGATAATACGTAAGTTCCAAGAAAAGTCCAGATGCGTTTCTTAAAGTTCGTAAATTTCCAAATCCTACCAATAATATAAATGTGTACGTTTATGTGTTTGAATGTTTTTGACTGAATCACACAAAAATGGTTGGAAAAATTTGTAATGAAGATAGCTTATGCCATGGATTAACATACAGGCATCCTTTCAAGCATATAGCATAAATAATTCTTTTACAAAGACACTCAAAATAATGCTAATTCATTGCGCTCTATGGAAATTTTGTAGCTACTAAACCGATTTTAAAACTTTTTTCACTGATTGAAAGTCCTAGGCCTATATGGTCCTATGTCTATAGGGTCCTAGGCCTATATGGGGAATTCCTCTGTGTGGAATTTTCTAAGGGATCCTAGCCCGTATTTTCGCGAGGTTTTGGAAAAAAACATGGAAAACTGCGAGCAGCTAGGTCGACCGGCGCGACCGGAGTTTGAACCTGGCACCTCCCGCCTTCCAGTTTTGAGAGCAGAACCTCTTAGACACTGGGGGGACCCTGAGTGTTATAGGCTACCTTTTATGCATATATCACAAATAGTTCTTTTACAGGGATACTCATAAGAATTACATTACGCTCTATGTGTATCTCTGTAAGTACTGAACCGATTCCAAAACTTTTTTCACTGATAGTAAGCTACACTATTCTTGAGTATTATAGGCTAAAATTAATGGATGTAGCGCAAATAGTTCCTTTACAGGAACACTCAAAATAATTCTAATACATTACGCTTTATGGGTATCTCTGTAACTATAGAACCGATTCTAAAACTTTTTCGCTAATAGAAAGCTGCACTATTCCTGATTAACATAGGCTAAAATTCATGCATATAGCATAAATATTTCTTTTACAAGAACACTCAAAACAGTTCGCAAATACTGTCGTTACTGTCTCTATTCGCCAAATGACTGAAAAAAATCTAAATTTAGTGATTCCGCATACTCTCTTATTTTAAATGAAGTATACTACCATGCATTATACTTCATTTAAAATAAGTAAAAAGCAAATAATATTTAAATGCAGTTTCTTTAGTCGCAAACATATTTGTTATTCACACGTGCTTCGTTTCTCTCGGGACCTAATTCTAAAGCCGACGCGGACGAAGTCGCGGGTAGCCGCTAGTAAAATATAATTTTAAATTAATTCTCTCATGGTATTTTCATGGACATTCATGGTGCAGCTCATTCAAATAACGTAATGAATTAAGACAAGAATGAACTTCAAACCTTGTTTTTCTAATGAAAAAAAACGTGAGCAGTCTAGTGTAAAAAAAAAAGAAGTTATTCAGTATCCCATCATACAACAACATATCTGTCAAGAAATGCAGTTTTCATTATTTGCACCTTTTTTCCCTTAATAAAATTGTCCTATATATTATTGTTTATATTTAGTTTAAAATATTTTTAGTTTTTACATATATATATATACAGTGCTGGCTATACTACATGGTATGCGCCCAAGAAATTTCGAAAAAAAAAAGTTCAAAAATGTCCACTAGGTGGCGTTTTACATAAAATAAAACAGCAAATTTAATGATGGAAATAGCTAATTCAAAAATACAAAAAATTCTAACATTTATTCAATAGTTTTTGGGCATTTATTCCTAATTTGGGTAATATTTGAGCTGCTTTCACCATGCAAAGTGCCATCTAGTGGTCATTTTTTAAACTAAACGTTCTAAAAAATTCCATTGAGCGCATCTCGTGTACAGTCCATAAGCCAAGTTTGGTAGCAATCTGCTCACCGGTTACAGCTGCAGAATGCTGTTTGTAGGGGTAATTTAATGATAACCACTCTGTATTATTTGAAATATATTGTGATGATAATTTCACAGCAGTATGAAAATTAATTTAAATTAAGTGTCAAAAATGTTATAACGGTGAAAAAAATCACATTATACATTATTTGTAAAAAAAAAAAAACTTAAAAACTTTTTTATAAATATTTCACAATACATTATAATAAATTCATTTAATGAAAAATAACTATAGTATGCTGTAGCTGATGCATTAGTCTGGTGATATCTAGATTTATCTTTAGTCTCTGTTTAAAAAAAGAAAAGCTATTTTTATTTTACTTTCTCGAATCTCCTGTGGCTATCTATCTTTTGGTTATCTGTTTTCGCTCTAGATAAAGAAGGTAGGTCCACATTTGTGCCTCCGGCGTTGTAGGCCCCAGCATAATTCTAGAATCCTTTTAGTAAAAAAAAAAAAAAAAAAAGAAAGAAAAAAGAAAGAAAAAAAAAAACACAGACAGAAGAAACTAGCGAAATATATACTATAGCGATATTTTAGGGTTCTTAACGTTAACCGATCTAGGGGAAAAAACATAATTTGGCAGTAAAAAGTTTAAAGTGAAATTTTTGAAGGAGATCAGCCCCTTGAATAAAAATATGGGGGGAGGGGTTGAAGAAGCCCCATGAAGTCGGCGCTTGGCCTATGGATATGGACATGAGATACTGTCTGACTATGAGACGAGTATCCGCCCCCCACTTTTCGTAGAGCATTAAAAAGAAAACTGTTGTAAAACTTACCAAAACCTCAAGTAATCGTTCCAGTGCCAGTGCTCGGTACCTTCGCGGTCTACTGTTCTCGTTATGCCGTCTACTGTTCCGTTATACAACCCATAGCGCACCAGGACAGCCAGGAATTTCTCGTCGGCGGCATTCAGGGCCAAGCACGCCGCACCTTCAGACCCTTGTCTCCAGAATTCACTGTGGACACCGCTTGCACCGACGTACCTCACGGCCAAGGCGGCATTGAAGTCGCGGACGGGCTCCATAACAAAGCCGAGATCTTCAGAATCCACCTCGTTGAGTCGACTGGCAATAGTTTCGTGACAGCATTGTATGAAGCACTGGAACTGAGGCGTAGGCGAGCCGTCTATCGTGGCCATCGTCCTCCACCATGCGCACGTGACGTGCAGAGAACGTGCACAAAATTCGACGATCCGGACAGCAGTGTACCGGTCTTTGCACGGACTTGCCAGCAGTGCGTCCGCCAACATAGAGCACACGCTCTGCACATAATCGTTGGACACAGGGTCCTCTACGTTGCGGAGAGCTTCGACAATTTCAATCCAAACTGATTTTTCTTGTGTCCCCTCGGATTCTTCCATAGGAATTCGTAAAAAGTCGTAAATGTTGGCGGGTCGACTCATTTTTACTCTGCACTGAGCAAGCGAATGGATGCAACTGTTGGAAAATCACTTCGAACTATTTCCGAGCAGGTTAAATTTTCAGAATCACTATATTTTTCTAAAACCAGATCACGCTTGACGCTATCAGTCTACTCCTTTTCAACCTAACCTGACAGTGTATGGAAAGCTGCAAGTGCCGTAATGCACCGTTTGTCAAGTATTCGTGCGCGCTTTCTGATCTTCTTCTCTTATAGTCGTATACACATTTTGTTTTAAATAAAGGTGAAATATTAAATTACTGAGGACGCTAATTTTAGTTTGATTATATAAACATTTTTTTTTCCATTTAACGACAAATTAAATGCATAAAAGTAGCACATATACGGACGAACTATATTGTGAGGACGGAAGGACACAAGCCATAGCCTTCCACGTACTTGTAAGATAGGTCTTGAATAGGTGAATAACGAATCGCGACCTCACCCCATTCCCACCTAATCCCATTGGCCATTTTCCTGCCCCAAACCTGATCCGTTGACGTTAATCCGGGAAGAATTACAGTTCAGTGCGAATGGCACTTACCTTAGTTAAAATGAAAACACGTGCCTTTGGCTTGGGAGCAGCTGAATTCAATCCATTGCAACCTTCGCACAGCTTGAATTTAATTTATGTGGATGAGCAGGGCCTATCACAGAAGAAAATCTTGGGGGGGGGGGGTGAAGAGAGGTAAATTGCCGACTGAAAAAATAGATTTGCCGATTCAGTTACCAAGTTAACAACACCTCCCTATATTGGACAATTTTCCGGGGAACAGAACCTGCCCATAACATAGAAACAGCATAAATACCCCTGTAAGTTGTACAGAGGGAGTCGCAAACGTTCGACTTGTGGCGGCCGCCGCGTCTGCGATCGGTGCGTTCCCGAGCACCAACCTGATCTTCCAGCGGTCGTCCACATCGAACAAGCTTCCGCGCATCCTGTGAGGAGCGCTAGCGGCTACTTCCACGATAGCAGGGCCAGGGAATCTGGCAACGCTGATGTGCGGTCCGGGAATATAAAAGGAAGTGTGTTCACGCATGGTTCGCAGTATTATTATTATCGCGTTGCTGTTGTTGTTACCATAACTCCATGTTAATTGTACCGCTGGATGTAAATTGACCGTATCGTGCAGAGCTTGCATGCTCGACTTAAAATCTGAATAAAATGTCGCTAAGTTTTTATTAGATGGTATTTTCATTCAATGGATGTTACACTCGACGTATTCTTAATTTTTATCTATAGTAAGGAGCTGATAGCACACTCCTCTACATTGGTGACTTCTGGACATTTTGTATACGCAATCCTGCAATCCGAGTTCATCCAAGAATTATGGAGTCTCAAGACATTTCTTGTTATCAATTCGTAACATCCAGCATTAGTGTTGTGCATTCCAGTATCAATTTCCATTAAGTGAAGATTATTTTTTTCTTCCTCCGGCAGTATTGGGTGAAATTTTACTCGCCAGGTGGTTGACAAAATTCCTCATCGCCGCGTGTAATCGCAAGTGTTTTAATGCAGTACGGAATCTCAAGTGTTTATTTTTTCAAATCATCAAGAGTGAGTCGTACCGACCCCTCGCTATGGTTTATCCAACTAGATGCACAATTTAAATTAGACGAAATCACCGCCGATGACACCCAATTTTACACGGCGATCTCCGCTTTGGAATCGGAGGTGTTACAATCGGTACGGGAGCTTGTCCTTAATCCCCCAACTACCGACAAGTACAAGTCTCTTAAAGCCAAATTAATTGCCGTATACGCGGAATCGGAGACTGTAAAAATTAAACACTTGCTTCAAGATCTGCAACTTGGTGATATGAGGCCTTCCCAGCTGCTGTCTAAAATGTCTGACTTATCCGCCGGTAGTTTAAGTGATAACATTCTTAAAACTTTGTGAATGAATCGCCTCCCATCTAACACCCAGGCCATACTTGCTGCCAGTAGCGAACCGCTCAACAACCTTGCCGGCATAGCCGATAAAATTCACGAGTTAGCTACTCCGGTGCACGTACACGAGTTGCAGGCTCCAGGTCCCAGTATTGCAACATTACAAGCGCAAATAGACCAGCTTACAAAGCAAATTGCTCATTTATGCTCTGTGCAACAGCAGCATCCGCAGCGGGGTCGACCTTCTTTCCGTCAGCGGTCCAGGTCTCGAAGTAACTCAAAAAAGCGATACAAAGATCCCCCGGCAGATGTTTGTTTTTACCATCATAACTTCGGTGCAAAGGCCCGGAAATGTACCCCTCCCTGTAATTTTAATGATTCGGAAAACTTAATCGGCCATCGCTCGAAGCCGTGAGCGAGTGCGGCCGATCCATTGCGCGCCTCTTTGTCGTTGATAAAACCTCTGGCCTGAAATTTTTAGTTGACACCGGGGCTGACGTATCTGTCGTTCCTCCGCTGTCCCACGAGCGAAAAGGGCTCGCCAGCAAACTCGAGCTGTTCGCCGCAAACGGTTCCTCCATCAACGGCTTTGGTGAACGTCTGTTACAGGTCGATTTGGGCTTACGGAGAAAATTCCAATGGCCTTTCATTATTGCGTCGGTGTCACACCCTATTATCGGCGCAGATTTTCTGCATAGATTTGCACTGTTGGTCGACATTAAAAATCGTCGCCTAGTGGACACTGTGACAAACCTCACATACCCAGGTTTTTTTCGTAACAGCGCGAATTTCGGCGTCAAACTTATTTCTGGAGCTACTCCGTATCATGAGCTGCTTAGGAAATTTCCTTTGATAACACGTCCTGTTATGGGACACAGCCAACCTAAACACAATGTTACTCATCACATTGAGACGACGGGACAGCCAATTTGCTCTAAGCCGAGGCGTCTCCCTCCTGACAAGCTGAAAGCATTCGAAAGATGAGTTTTCTTATTTGCTCGAGCAGGGCCTTTGTCGCCCCTCGAAAAGTCCATGGGCCAGCCCGCTCCACTTAGGTAAAAAGCGCAATGGCGACTGGCGCCCGTGTGGTGATTACCGGCGTTTAAACGCTGTCACCGTGCCAGATCGGTACCCTGTCCCTCACATCCAGGACTGTATGCAGGTGTTGGACGGTAAAACTATATTTTCTACTCTTGATCTCGAGTGGGCATACCATCAGATCCCAATTAACCCTGCCGATATTCCGAAGACTGCCGTAACAACACCCTTTGGTCTCTTCGAATTCCCCGTAATGACCTTTGGCCTCTGCAACGCGGCGCAGACCTTTCAACGTTTCATCCATCAGGTTTTATTCGGGTTAGATTTCTGCGTTCCGTATTTTGATGACGTCTTAGTCGCATCGGCTTCGGAGCAAGAGCAATTGACTCACCTTCGCGCGGTGTTTGAATGGTTCCAGGAATATGGCGTTAGTCTTAACCCATCTAAATGCGTTTTCGGTCAACCCAAGGTATCTTTCCTTGGCCACGAAATTTCAGCCGATGGCGTTCGACCTCTCATGGATAGAGTTGCCGCTGTACGAGATATCCCCGAACCGACTACAATTCAGGAGTTGCGTCGATTCCTCGCTATGCTGAATTTTTACCGTCGTTTTCTTCCGCACGCTGCTACCACTCAAGCTCCTCTAAATGCCTGTTTGGTAGGCAGTAAAAAGAAAGACAAGCGTCCTATTGCTTGGACTCCCGAAGTGCGCGAAGCGTTTCAAAATGCAAAAGTGACTTAATTTCTGCCACCGTCCTGCAATATCCGTCGGCGTCTAAGCCTCTTTCCCTTATGGTAGATGCGTCCAGCTCTGCTTTAGGAGCAGTTTTGCAGCAAAACGATCAGGGCACCTGGAAGCCTCTCGCTTACTTTTCCAAAAAACTTTCCTCAACCCAGACGCTTTACAGTACGTACGACCGCGAACTTTTGGCGATCTACGCCGCCATCAAATACTTTCGTCACTTCCTGGAAGGACGTAACTTTACTATTTTTACAGATCACAAACCCCTAATCTTTGCGTTTAAACAGCGGTCCGACAAAGCATCCCCTCGCCAGCTGAGACACCTCGATTTTATCAGCCAATTTACGACAAATATTCGCCATATTGATGGTACCAAAAATGTCGTCGCCGATGCTCTGTCCCGCATAGAGGAAATTTCGATGCCCTCGTCAACCGATTTCATAGCTCTGGCAAACGAACAGAAACAGGATTTGGAGCTTCAAGCCCTCCTGCCAAATACAACCTGCAGTAGTCTGAATCTCCAGCCCATGCAGCTCGCTCCTGATACATCACTTTATTGTGATGTTCAGGGCAGTAACATCAGACCTTACGTCCCCGTGAGGTTCCGACGTGCCATCTTCAATAACTTGCATCGTCTGTCTCACCCTGGGATAAAAGCTTCAAGGAAGTTAGTGCAACAGCGTTTTGTGTGGCCAGAAATGTTAAAAGACATTGGCGAGTGGACACGTGCATGCATTGAGTGCCAGAAATCAAAAATCCATAGGCACACTCACAGCCCACTACAAAGATTTGAGTTGCCAACTTACCGCTTCCAACAAGTGCATATCGACTTAGTTGGACCTCTACCTCCATCTAATGGATTTTCTTATTTACTCACTTGCATCGATCGTTTCTCACGCTGGCCCGAGGCAATTCCCATAGTAGACATTTCTGCCGACACTGTTGCCAAACAATTTTATAGCTTGTGGATTGCGCGTTTTGGAGTTCCGGAGCGAATCACTACCGACCAAGGTCGTTAGTTCGAGTCCTTGCTTTTTACGGCGTTAACCAAGCTCCTGGGCACTCACAGAGTGCGCACTAGCCCGTATCATCCGCGCTCTAACGGCATTGTCGAAAATTTTCATCGTTCATTGAAGCAGTCAATACGATGTCAAACTTCGATTCAATGGACCGACGTTCTTCCCACAGTCTTACTTGGTCTGCGCTCCGCCATTAAAGAGGATATCGGTGCTTCTGCTGCCGAGTTGGTGTACGGCACCAGTCTCCGTCTGCCCGGAGAATTCATGCAAGCGGACAGTTCACCCACATCCTGTGCCGACCAGCAAACATTCGTGCAAAAGTTAAAAAAACTACATGTCAGCTGTTCAACCCGTATCCACCAGCGCCCATTGCTCAAAAGCTGTGTTTGTGAATAAAGACTTGCAGAACTCTTCGCATGTGTTCCTGAGATATGAAGCGTCAAGGACTGCTTTAGCACCCATGTATACCGGACCCCACAAAGTCCTCGAACGTAATGTAAACACTTTTAAAATTTTGGTAAACAACAAGGAGTCTGTTATAAACATTGACCGCCTCAAACCCGCATTTATCTGGGCTCCTGAACGTACGGACAATGCTTCACCAAAGAATGTCCATCAGGAACAGTGTCAACGCCCACATCCTCCGTAATTCCACCTCCGACTGTGACAAAACCAGCATCCTCCATCACGTCACCTCCGGCTGTTACTACACGTTCTGGTCGGAGAGTGCGTTTCAATCCAAAATATCTGTGAAAGTTTCGTGGCCACTGGAGGGGGAGTACTGTGGCGGCCGCCGCCTCTGCAATCGGTGCGTTCCCGAGCACCAACCTGATCTTCCAGCGGTCGCCCACATCGAACAAGCTTCCGCGCATCTCTTCGCGCATCCTGTGAGGAGCGCTAGCGGCTACTCCCACAATAGCAGGGCCAGGGAATCTGGCAACGCTGATGTGCGGTCCGGGAATATAAAAGGAAGTGTGTTCACGCATGGTTCGCAGTATTATTATTATTATCGCGTTGCTGTTGTTGTTACCAGAACTCTATGTTAATTGTACCGCTGGATGTAAATTGACCGTATCGTGCAGAGCTTGCATGCTCGACTTAAAATCTGAATAAAATGTCGTTAAGTTTTTATTAGATGGTATTTTCATTCAACGGATGTTACACTCGACGTATTCTTAATTTTTATCTATAGTAAGGAGCTGATAGCACGCTCCTCTACAGACTTTTAGAGGATTCATATTATTAACGTATTGATGATGATGATCAATCTGGTTTTTACATTAATAAAAGCGTATTACATTAATAAATTGCTGGGGGTAGTACGTAAAAGACCCCTGTAAGGGTACAGCAGTAAGAGTACTGTAAGGTACAGCATAAATACCCCTGTAAGTTGTACAGAGGGAGACGCAAACGTTCGACTTTTAGAGGATTCATATTATTAACGTATTGATGATGATGATCAATCTGGTTTTTACATTAATAAAAGCGTATTACATTAATAAATTGCTGGGGGGAGTACGTAAAAGGCGGATTTTCCACAAAAAAGCTCGATTATTATCACTTTGCCAACAAAAATTGATTTTTGTTGAGGAGGTATGGTTACATTCCTGACTCAGTCACAAGTAATTAAATTTTCAGAAAATATTCGTAACTTTTAATTTTAATTTAGCCATAAAATATTCTCTCCGGAATGAAGAAAATATTCGCCTACCTCTATGCGACAAAACTATCAGTGCCGTAGTTTGGGTTGGCGAAAATGAGTTTGGGGGGGACTCTGAATGGAGTCTTAACTTAAAAAAAGGAAAGGAAGCCATACCGGGAGCACTGTTACACTTTCCAAGACTGTCTTTTTTGCGTATATACCAGAGGTTCCCAAACTTTTTTTAAACGCGGCACCCTTGTAAGATTAAAAACATTTTGGGGCACCCTTCTCAGGCTAAAAACTTTCGGGGCAGATTACCTTTACATCAGTATGAATATGAAGTTAAGAATGAACCAGTTTGGATGCATTTTTCATTATTTCTATCGTGCTTATGGGGATAACTATCAAGAAAATATTCTCTTGGGAAAGCGATATAGAATTATGACCCTACCCCCATCTCAGGGAGTTCTTGTAAAAGGCTGGACACTGAACTCTCTCGAACTTGAGTGGGATATTTTTGTTTTCGCCCACTGGTCATCAGCTTGGCTAACTTTTTTGTGGAATATCAGTTCAGAGAAAACTTTTTGATTATACTCCACCAAATGTTAGACTTTTCTTGATTATCTCCATACCCCTGGCATACGCTCGCGGCACCCCAGAGTGCCGTGGCACACAGTTTGGGAACCTCTGGTATATACTATCCCCATGCAAAAACCCTTAACTGGTTAAAAATTTGTGACGCAGCATTTTACTTTATAGCTCTATGAATTTTAAATATGGGTCTTAAAAATAATGATATCAAATTTTGAGTGACGCCCTGCTGGAAATTTTAAAGATTTGTTTTTAAATTCCATTACAGTTACTTTCGTTTTATTTTCTAAAGAAGATTTACGCATTTAAGCAATGCTTTTAATACACTGTCAAATATATCACACTTTCACTGAGTCTATATAATGTATTCAAATGAATTTATTTCAATAATTTAATTTATCTTTTGCGTCACGCTATCCAAAAGGGCAAGCAAAATTTACGTAAATATTTAGTTAGTGTCATAGTAACCGAACTAAGTGAAATGTATATGAAACTTTCAAAGTTTTAAAGTGGACTGGGATTTATTCTATATTATTTTACATATCTGTGCTAAATTTCAGGCCGATAGGTCCATTTTTGTGGATTTGTATACGAATCAAATCCACAAACAAACAAACAAACAAATAAACAAACAGAATTTCATTTTTATTTATAAGATATTACGAGTACTCGAAAAAATATGGCAGCACAAACTAACTTGCTAAAGTAACCCGAATCGTTTTTCTTTATCACCTGTTAAGCAACTGACTGACGCAGACGTTATCCATTTCATAGGAGCACCCACGGACGGGGGATATAGGGGCTAAAGTCCCCGTAATGGTAGAGGTTTCGAAGTAAAAAGCTTTTAAAAATGGAAAATTGTCCCTGAATGAATTAAAATATTTCATTTTTGAAAACTGTCTTCAAATTTTTTCCAAAATATTCTTAGAAAACCACTTTCTTTTTAATACGTACAGTTAGTAATGAAACATAGTTGAACTCGGTTACATCATCACTGAAAACCGCCAAATAGTTATTTATGACTCTATACAAGTTACGTTGATAGTGGGCTGTGCTTGATGGATAAGAGGTACAGAATATTTTGACGTTATATGAGAATCGTAAGTATAATCGAGATCAGCAGTACTTTTAGCCCCCCCTCCCCCAAACTAAAATCCTGGGTGCGCCACTCATCCACAGGACCGATCCCACGGGGGGGGGGTGATACAGCCCCCACTTAAAATGCAGTTGGCGAAATTGCTATTCCGGACTTCCAAAACTCCTCATTCTAGTATTCAAAAGAGTTTTTAATCGGCACTTTTCCTAACTTTTGTCCCTTTGCGTGCATACAAAACCGAGTGAGAAATTCCTTTCTTATTCGCATCAGTCAAAAGAAAGAAGTGGGAATGAATAATAGAGCACTCGGCACTGGGCGGCCAGGAATACAAAAGGGGGAGTCGGAGAATCAGCTCTCTGCAACTGTAACCACATACGTCTCATGACACCTGTCTCGGCATTTCACCCAAAGCAAATAGTCATCTCACATGTACATAGTAATCTAATTAAGAATCTTCTGTGTACATGTGTATGGAAGAAATACTGAGTATGAGAACGAGAATGTTCCAGTCTCATATATTGCCCTGGGACAAACTATGAAATTCCTCTCTGTTTGGAGTGAAAATAGTGCAAGGAGGCCGCAACTGACCTGACGCTGTCTCCACCCTTTGGTCCAGCATGGTCTTTTCTGGGAAATAGATATATTTTCTTGTCTTTTTTTCTTTTTATTTCAAATGGCGAGCCCCAGCAATGCCTTGGAGGCATTGGCCACTACTAAGGCCGGAGTTGTTGGTCACTTTATTATGGGGCACCTATGTGGGTAGACCAACGTTGTCCCCTAAGAAGGGACGAACACAATGAAATCCACACCCAGTCGGGGATCGAACCCCGACCGCCGGGAGTTGAACCCAAAACCGTAGTACGGTGTTTTATCCACCATACAAGCTGGTAGGCAGATGTATTTTCTTTCCTTCTTTGAAATGCATGGAAAAAAGAAATTCGCTTGTACAGTAGAAAATATGTCTCTCCTATTCCGGTTAACTCAGTTAGCTGGACAGTAACCGAGGCAAAGCGACCATATACTTGGAGGAACCTTAGCATACCTTGTAATCTAAATTTTAGCATACCTTGATTAGAAGAAAACCATCTTTAGCTTTTAAGATATAATTAATACATCAATTCGGTAAAAAATAAATAAATAAATAAATCTCTAGCATTTAACAAAATGAAGTAAAAGTTTGCTGCAATGTGCATTTAAGGCTTAAGAAGACTGAAACCAGTTGTAAACAAAAACATGAAACTAGTTGTAAACGAAAGAAAGTGATCTCATGGCTGTGTGCGTTTGCGCACCCTTCACTGCCAGCTGCTTGCGAGCGGTGAGGGTCGAATCCCGTTAACCCATGGTTGTCATACCCCCCCCTCTTCTTCTGTGTTTGCACTGCTGTTGTGTTATATGTTATTAATAAACGTTATATGGAAATTAATAAATGGCAAACGGATATTCAGGGGTATAAGACCATCTTCGAGATTGCAGTCAGAAACCTCAAGAAAAAATTCTCAATTCAAACAAAAAAAGAAAACGACAAAAAGTGCAGTGCACAAAATGTGATATGCAGTTGTTTTTTGATAATGACTAAATGAAGAAAGTAACTGCCATAATGGAAAGAGAATTTCCATACGAACTGTTGGAGCTCCGTCAAATTCATTCTCCGTGAAAAAGATCATCACCGATCTGGTAACTATATATTTAGATTATATTTGTACTACTTTTTATTATGATTTACTTAAATATAACTCATATAGATATAACCCTAATTTTGTAATTTAATTTGATTTTAGAAAAATGATGGGTAAGTAATAATGATGCATAAGAGATAAAATGCAAGAGTATAGATCACAGGGCCGTTAAAATAGGAAGACATGGCAGAGCAAATACTGGGGATCGCGATCTTAGGAGTTTCAAAATCAATAAGCTTAATTATCCATTTTCTCTTAAATTACAGGAAAAATTAACTTTTCGATCTAGAATTACTTTCCTTATTCCAGTTTTTTTCCCCTTTAAGCCTCAGCCTCACATTTTTTTTAAGCCTTTATTTTTTAACACTTTCCAAAGAAGTTAAAATTTTTATGCTTTCAGTTTGTCTGTCTGCCCCTTCCCGTGCTCTAACTGCCGTAAATATGCATCAAGCGAATTTTTCTATATGATAATGAAAAGTACCATACCATGTACCCTATTGAAAAGGATGTAGGTACCATTTATAGTTCTTTTACAGAAGCACATAAAAATAATTCCGCTGCATTGCAGCCTATGGGCAGATGATGTTTAGAGTACATTTTAGAAACTTTCATCCATTTCAAGCAAAACAAAATTGGTGTTTATTATTGAGGTTTATGAGAGCATTCTGTCCATCGGCATGGGTGGACGTAGCGTTGCAAGGGCTAACAAAATAACATTAGGCTTTAAGATTAGGATTTAAAACAATATTTTAGTTTCTTGTTGGCTTTAACCTGCTCACTACCGTCGTTGCTAAGACGCAATGGCAGAAATTCCTTCCTCCTGGAAAAATCGTTGCTTTCCAGCTTGAGTCTTTGAATGCCCTGGCATGGCCCAGTCATGCGCTTGTGCAAGGCTGTGGCCAGAGCAGAAACATTGTAAGACTCATGCCGGGAAGCAACTATGAACACAGGAGGAAGGGATCTCTGCCGTCACGCCTTTAGCAACGTTGGGAGCGAACAGTTAACTATTCGTCATGCAATAGCATTCCTGCCAACATCTAGTGAAAAAAATCCAGTAGTATGTGGTATCATAATATTAAAGTCATAATTACTTATCTAAGTCACAAAAAGTCTCTTCGAAATTTTTTCACACATTAAATTTCGCCATCTATTCAAGTTTTCATCATACAAGTTTTTTCTGAAATGTTCGAAATTTTACATATCTGCTTTTTAGACTAAAAAAAAAGTAGTAAAATTTTGAGACCTTGAAGTCAAAAAATGTTACAACTAAACGATTTGCCATGCTGTAATTCTGAAATTTCGAAGAATCCTTCACAAATGAGTAATCATTATAAGCACAAATATTTATTATTGAACCAAAATACCATGATATATTGGTCCTTATTGAATGAATTGACCCAGAGAGCGGTAATCTTTCAGAACTGGTGGGGTAATAAATGTGTCGATTATTAAAGCCCCAAAACATTAGAAAACCAGTAGATTTAAGGTAAAATCACGATACCAGGAGAAACCATCAAAATCCAGTAGTCTCCTGAAAAATACATATCATGTAGAACGACAGTTCTACTAGTGACGCAGCCAGCCCCAACCAACCAACCGTAAAATCTCGCGGCACTTATATATACAGCCAGTTTTTGAATTTCCTTGTTATTCTCTTGTGGATCTCGGAATCCGCTCTAACGAATTTTTTACAATTAATATATGATTTTAATCGGTGCAAAATTCGATGAGTGACGTCGCCAGTTAAGCTAGGAAAACTCGTGTTTTTTTATTTAATCCAGTTCAAAGAGGGAACTATTTAACCCGCGTAAGGAAATACGGAAAATGATCTCGTTTGGGAGGCGCTAAACAAGACAGGGAGCAGGAATACAGTGCTGTAGATCCGTGACAAGATTTGTACAAGTAATCTTATATCCTAAACCAGTTCGGTCGTAGACAGCTGGTACCTTTCGCTTCGTCTTTCTGATCAGATAACTTAGGTTGTGTACCCGACGTCGCCCTTTTGCGAGATGAGCTTTGTGTTACTGTCGTTTTTGTTTTATTTAATTTTAAAAAATAATAACAGATTATTATATACTTTACTTATTTTTTCTGTAATTTATTTTGCTATAATTAATAATTAAAAATAGTTAAGACTTTGAATTAAAAAAATAATTAATTTAAGTATTTTTTGGTAAAATTCCATCCTAACTTCTTTAAGTATTTCGTTTCCCTAGTATTTTGATAGCTATTTCTAATTAAATGAAGTCTTTATTTTTCTAATATTATTAATTCTATTTGGAAAATTCAATATGTAATTAATATTTCAATGGATTTTTTTTTCTCTTCAGAAAGCTCGCATAATTAATTAATAATAATTATTTAGTATTCAAATGAAAATAAATAGTAGTTTTACATACTAACTAGTTTTAATAATAATTCTTTTACTCTTCATGTATATATAAAATTTATTGAAATTATTGAATTATAATTTTAAAAAACCAATATTTTTGCCAAATCTTAGGTTTTTCTCACTTTTATTTTTTATTCCTTTAAATACCAGATTTAAAATTTTGTTCAATACTTTTCAGATAGAAATTTGATTAATTAATCTAAATTTATACATGCACTATATTTTGTATTAGACATTTAAAGGCCGGATATGGCATCTAAATCAAGATGTTGTGCCCACCCGAGCCGAGTTGATAAGATACTGAAGATGGTAGATAACTGAAGTATGAAGGTCCAGGGTTCTTGTCTACCGGATGGCTGATAATCTAAAAATTCGGAGTTTTGGACGGTTTTTCTCACGATGTAACGTAAATACGCTTCAGAAGCACTAAGAAAGTCAACCGCGCAAGACCCTTATTCTTAAACTGGTAGTTCATCTAAACGTTCTCTAAAAAAATGAAATTATCAACTGATAAAAAAAACAACAAACATAGTATGAATTTAGTTTTCTAAAAAGCGACATAAAACCAATTATAAACAATAATTTTTTGAGTAATTTTCTATTTTATTATTAATGATTATAGTCATTAATTAATTGAATCAACAATTTTGAGATGTATCATTAACTTAGTTAAAAACTTAGTGTATCATAATATAGTCAAAATTTTAACTTAGAGATAGGTTTAAACTGAAAGCAAACATTGCATTAATAGATTACATTGCATTAAAATAATAGAACGAGTAACTAGATTATCATTAATTAAGAACGAGATTATTAAATTAATAATTTTAACGAAACTTAACTTACGGTTATCGTTAAACTGAATGCAAATTAATTAATCTGCATTAAAACAATAGAACCAATAGTTATATATTGTTGAATTACGGCCGATTAGCTAGGCTCTAAGCCGAGACGTGGGGTGCCCTCCGTTGGGGTCTTTCTAAGGGGTCTTAACCCGTATTTACGCTGTTTTGGAGGAAACCACGGAAAACTCCGAACGATTAGGTCGGCGGACGCAACCTGATTTCGAACCAGGCACCTTCGGTCTCCCAGTTCAGAGCGCTATGCGCTCGGCCACTGATAGGGCCCAATAGTTATATAATTATAGTAAAAAAGTTAACTACAGTAAAAATTACGTTTAGCATTAAACTGAATGCAAATTTATGAAATAAAATCAAAGATGGTGGCAGGGATACTAATCCGGTACTCGACCCAAATTATAAATAGAAAATTACTCAAAAAATTATTGAATATAATCAGTATTATGTCTCTTATTATAAAATTCTAACGAAAATATGTCAATTTTCTGTTACATGTTACAAAAGAACTTGCTGTGACTTTTTAATCAAATACTCTGATACTGCATGAAAACATGTTTGTATATTTATTTACATAACTTAGTGTCAAGCAAAAGGAATTTAAGAGATTTTTTATGTTCTCCACGCAAAAAGCTTTCCATAATTGTAACCCCTGTAGTGAAAAAAGTGTGAAAGAAGCATCGTGGTTGCCATGTGCGGCGATTTTGCCGAATAAAATGTTTTAAATTCTCAAAGTAAAAATAAAAGAATAATAATGATTTTTTTTTTTGTTAGTTTATATTCGTAAGGTTATTTTTTTAAATTATAATATCGTGTGCATGGGAAAACAGAGCAGGAATGAAATGTTTTATACGCAAAACAATAAGAATTGAAGATTTCTGAGGCTAATATGTTAAAATTTTTTTGTTTGGCGAAAAATAAAATGGCGAAAAATGCCGAGAAAGTGAGTTCTAGCGGTTTGCACAGTTTCCGGCTTGGCTCAATTTACTATGAGCTTAAGGAAATGGATTTTTGAAAACAGGTACAAAGGTTTTATTAGAATACAGCGTGAAATTTTAATGATCCGTGCGGAAATAATGCAGTTATTAAGGGATTTCAAGCGATCTATCTTCAGCATTCTCGCCAATTGAGTGCATTGATTTAAGTTGGGGTAATTCCGCCAAATTTCAGATAATTTAAATCTTCGCATATAGTACATCCGAGTAACGATGAATAAAACACGTTATATAGTTGATAATTTAAAAAATGCGGCTGCATTAAATTATTCCACTTTTCAAATAAAAGCGTGTTTTACTTTTTAAAGGTCGAACCATTTCCAAAATTGATTGCTGCTAAGTCAATGCTTAGAATGATTCCCTGAAAAAACTCTTGCAAAATGGCGTTGGCACTTTGGCGAGGCTTAGATTTGAAACTGGATTTTATTTGAGACTGGTAGCTTATATTAATAAAACAATGTGTGTAAACTGTTAGTTTGTTTGTCTGTGTCTCGCGTAGCTCGCAAACGGGTGATCGCAGACCTACCAAGTTTTGAACGGAAATTTTCCATGACAGGCCCCGACACACCTCGAAGCGATTTTTTCAAAATTCGAACTATTTTAGGAAATATCGATAAAAACGTATTGCAAAAGGCTAATTTTTGCTTTCCGCCATTTCGTAAATGTAACCCCACAGTCAATTAAACGACGATTAAGCTTATCTAGGTTGCCACATTCGGCAGTTCATTAAATGATTCAGACTCTTGAAGTAAAAATAAAAGAATAACCATTTTTTTAAATTTTGTCTAGATTATTTGTAAGGTTGTTTTTAAATTAAAATATCGTGTGCATGTGATATCAGAGCGGGAATGAAATGATTTATACTCAAAAGAAAAATATAATTTGGAAATTTTCCGATAATAAATGTGCAACTTTTTAATTGGTCGAAAAATAAAAGGGGTTGATGAGCGATTTTGAGGAGGATTCTAACGCTTGGCGCTATTTATCGTAATTTAATCATCTGCTATTTGGGTTATGAATACACCTGCGTATAAGTTTCTGAAATTTTCATTCAGTTGGAATTGTGCATTTTTCTGAGCAGCTTTTCTGCATCTATTTCTAATGCATTACATCCAGAAAAAAGGATGTTAGAAATATCAATTTTAATTTTGTTTAATCACACTCATGAATAATGGTACACTTTCCAACTTAATGAAAGAAGGAACGAAAATAGGGAAGACCCATGGATTATAACTCTTTTCATATATAGCACTTTAGTGCGCATTTAAAATCTGAAAGTGTGTCAGATTTTCTATGATTCTAGCGCTTGGCGCAATTTAATGAGAGGGTATTTTTAAAAACAAGCGTAGGTTATCTTATAAATAAAAATGAAATTCTGTTTGTCCATTTGTTGATTTGGGTAGTATACAATTCCACAAAAATGGACCTGTCAGCCTGAAATTTTACACAGATATGTAAAATAATATAGAATAAATGATAGTCCACTTTAAAACTTGTCCACCCCTTCCCGGAATTTAAGAGATTTTTTATGTTCTCCACGCAGAAAGCTTTACGTAATTGTAACCCCTGTAGTGAAAAGAGTGTGTGACATAAGCATCTTGGTTGCCATGTGTGGCGATTTTGCCGAATAAAATGTTTTAAATTCTTAAAGTAAAAATAAAAGAATAATAATGATTTTTTTAGTTTATATTTGTAAGGATATTTTTTTAATTGTAATATCGTGTGCGCATAAGAAATGAGAGCAGGAATGAAATGCTTTATACGCAAAACAATGAGGATCGAAGATATCCGAGACTAATATGTAATTTTTTTTAGTTTGGCGAAAAATAAAATGGCTGATAGGCCGATTTTTAGAAAGTGAGTTCTAGCGGTTTGCACAGTTCTAGGCTTTTTGGCGCAATTTACTGAGAGCTTAAGGTAATAGCATTTTTGAAAACAAGTGTATAGGTTTTCTTAGAATACAAAATTAAATTTTAACTATCCGTGCAGAAATAATGCAGTTATTAGGGCATTTCAAGCGTCTAAGCTTCAGAATTCTCGCCAATTGAGGACATTGATTTAACTTGGGGGAAATCCGCCAAATTTCAGAAAATTGAAATCTTCGCATTTAGTGCATCGAGGTAACGATGAATAAAACATGCTATAGTTGATAATTTAAAAAATGCGGCTGTATTAAGGGATTCCACTTTTCAAATAAATGCCTGGCGGTCGAACCATTTCCCATTTTGATTGTTGCTAATTCAATGCTTCGAATGATTCCCTGAAAAAACTCTTGCAAAATGGCGTATGCTGGCACTTTGGCGAGGCTTAGATTTGAAACTGGATTTTACTTGAGACTGGTATATACGTATAATAAGACTGGTTATAGATAAAAATGAATGTTGGTATGTGTGTAGGAGGTTGAAAAACTCCAGCACCGTTTCACCGCTCACCATGAAATTTGGTTCACCTAATTCTTTTATCACGGAGAAGGTTTATATGCTATCCGTTTTCCTCTAACTTGCCACTAGGTGGCGCAGCAGAACGTCGAATTCTATTCCGTTTAGCCGTTTGCTATGCGAATATCGTCCAACGAATTTCGATGAAATTTGGTACACGCGGATATTAGAATACGGAGAATATTTTTCACTATCCATTTGCTGTAACTTGCCGCTAAATGGCACAGCAACGCATCTACTTCTATACCGTTCGACCGATCGGCATAAAATTTTTTATACTTACACATTTAAGCACGAAGAATATATTCTAACTGTGTTACTTTTGATGTTACTCACCACTAGATGGCACTGCAATGCATTATTATTTTAATTCGCCACTAGATGACGCTGCAGCAGGCCAAATTTTTGACCATTCAAACGGTGGCTATGAAAATCAGTATACATAGCTATTTGAACAATGAGAATATTTTGGCGTTATCCATTTTGCTATAATTCGCCACATGACGGTGCTGTAGCAAATCATTACTTTAATTAACCACTAGATGGCCCTGCAGTTTATCTCTTCTTGACTGTGCGAATGATCGCTATGAAAATAGGTATACATAGATATTTGAACTCGAGGAAGAGTTTGGCACGATCCATTTTCCTATAACTTGCCACTAGGTCTCACGTCAAAACATGAACTTCAGGACTGTCCAGCCGATCGTCATGAAAATTCGTATACATCGATATCTGAATGCGAAGAATATTTTCGCCGTATCCGTTTTGCTAAAACTCGCCACTAGATTGCGCTATGCCGCATCGCCTTCTGCACCGTAAAAACGATTGCCTTGAAATTCAGTATGCATGATTATTGAACACAATATAACGCGATATCCATTTTGCTATATCTCTTTATTACAATAAATAGTAATCACAACAAATATTAATATCAAAAAGTCCATTCATTCCCGTGCGAAGAACGGGTACTTCAGCTAGTTATAAATAAAAATGAAATTCTGTTTGTTTGTTTGTTTGTGGATTTGATTCGTATACAAATCCATAAAAATGGACCTATCAGCCTGAAATTTTGCACAGATATGTAAAATAATATAGAATAAATCGTAGTCCACTTTAAAACTTTGCAAGTCCACCCGTTCCCGGAATTTAAGAGATTTTTTATGTTCTCCACGCAAAAAGCTTTCCGTAATTGTAACCCCTGTAGTGAAAAAAGTGTGAAATAACCATCGTGATTGCCATGTGTGGCGATTTTGCCGAATAAAATGTTTTAAATTCTCAAAATAAAAATAAAAGAATAATAATGATTTTTTTTTGTTATTTTATATTCGTAAGGTTATTTTTTTTAATTATAATATCGTGTGCATGGGAAAACAGAGCAGGAATGAAATGTTTTATACGCAAAACAATAAGAATTGAAGATTTACGAGGCTAATATGTAAAAGTTCTTAGTTTGGCGATAAATAAAATGGCTGAAATGCAGAGAAAGTGAGTTCTAGCGGTTTGCACAGTTTTCGGCTTGGCGCAATTTACTGAGAGCTTAAGGAAATAGATTTTTGAAAACAAGTGCAAAGGTTTAATTGGAATACAGCGTTAAATTTTAATAATCCGTGCAGAAATAATGCAGTCATTAAGGGATTTCAAGCGATCTAACTTCAGAATTCTCGCCAATTGAGCACATTGATTTAAGTTGGGGGAATTCCGCCAAATTTCAGATAATTGAAATCTTCGTATTTAGTACATCGGAGTAACGATGAATAAAACACGTTATATAGTTGATAATTTAAAAAATCCAGCTGTATTAAGGGATTCCACTTTTTAAATAAATGCTTGCGTTACTTATTGGCGGTTGAACCATTTCCCACTTTGATTGCTGCTAAGTCAATGCTTCCAATGATTCCCTGAAAAATCTCCTGCAAAATGGCGTATGTTGGCACTTTGGCGAGGCTTAGATTCTAAACTGCATTTTATTTGAGACTGGTATATATAATAACACTATTTATAGATAAAAATGAATGTTGGTATGTGTGTATGAGGTTGAAAAACTTCAGGTCCGTTTGACCGACCTCCATGAAATTTGGTTCACCTAAGTCTTTTATATCATGGGGAAGGTTTTTATGCTATCCGTTTTCCTCTAACTTGCCTCTAGGTGGCGCAGAAGAACGTCGAATTCTATTCCGTTGAGCCGTTTGCTATGCGAGTATCGTCCAACCGATTTCTATGAAATTTGGTACACGCGGATATTTGAACACGGAGAATATTTTTCACTATCCATTTTGCTGTAACTTGCCGCTAAATGGCGCTGCAACGCATCAACTTCTATATCGTTCGACCGACTGGCATAAAAGTTTTTATACTTACACATTTGAGCACGAAGAATATATTCAGATTGGTTCCTTTTAATGTTACTCACCACTAGATGGCACTGCAATGCATTATTATTTTAACTCGCCACTAGATGACGCTGCAGCAGGACAAATTCTTGACCATTCAAACGGTCGCTATGAAAATCAGTATGCATAGCTATTTGAACAATGACAATATTTTGGCGTTATCCATTTTACTATAACTCGCAACTTGACGGCGCTGTAGCAAATCTTTACTTTAATTAACCACTGGATGGCGCTGCAGTGTATCACTTCTTGACTGTACTACTGATCGCCATGAAAATAGGTATACATAGATATTTGAACACGAGGAAGAGTTTGGCGCTATCCATTTTCCTATAACTTGCCACTAGGTCTCACGTCAAAACATGAACTTCAGGACTGTCCAGCCGATCGTTATGAAAATTCGTATACATCGATATCTGAATGCGAAGAATATTTACGCCGTATCCGTTTTACTAAAACTCGCCACTAGATTGCGCTACGCCGCATCGCCTTCTGCACCGTACAAACGATTGCCTTGAAATTCGGTATGCATGATTATTGAACATAATATAACACGATATCAATTTTGCTATATTTCTTTATTACAATGAATAGTTATCACAACAAATCGTAATATCAAAATGTCCATTCATTCCCGTGCGAAGAACGGGTACTGCAGCTAGTAATAACTAAAAAAACAATTAGCGTTCCTTGCACTTGAAAGAGAACATTTGTTTGTTTGGTTAAGGCAACGTTACACTTGGGCGATTTGCCTAGGCTAGGGGGTGCCTTAGACGGAAGACTTTCTAAGGGGTTCTAAAGCGTATTCGCGTTACATCTGGAGAAAACCGACCAAAACTCCAGACCGTTAGATCGGCAGCCGCGTGATGGAACCCGAACCCGGGACCTTCACACTTCGGCTGTCTACCATTTTGAGAGACTTATCCACTCGGTCATGGTGGGGCTCAAAAGAAAGCAATGAAATCATTTCAAAATGTAATGGACGAAGACATGCCCCCAAACTCCACAAGGCCCCAATTTATTTTCTCTTTTTTTTTCATTTCATCTAATGAAATGATACAGGAGATTACAGATAATTATAGCTTTAAATTTAACCTCCCTACTGACCACAGGTTCCAATGCTTTGGGCAAGAAAGCGTACTTCGTGTTGGATCACAAATCCCTATCAACGATGAGGGCCGAAGAAGAATTTTTTCCAGCGAAAAAAGCCGCATTACTTTTCATCCCCCCTAACCTTAAACGACACACATCGACACCCTGTGGTGCTTAGTGATGGGCTGACAATCAGCCATGCCCTGAAGCTAATTGCTAGAATCTTAAGTGTGTCAGGAGAAATGTTTTTCTTCCGGTTAGGGGTCATGAAACACCCCGCCCTCCCCACCTACTTTCTTCGGCTGCTGATATCATTCCGTTCGCACATTTTCATTGTGCACACGAATAATGTTTTTGTGGTTATCTCTTCCGGATTCTCCCTTGGTTTGTTATGTTAGGTTAGTTATGTTTTTGTAGGTTCATTTTCTTATTATTTTCTTTATTTTTATCATTTTCCACCACAATATTACTAAACAAACTAATGTAAACAGTTAAGATGGGAGTAAAATAAGTATTCCGGAGCTAAAGGAATGACATTCTTAAATAATCCTTTAAAAAATAGTTGAAATGAAATGAATCAAGACAACATTTTTGCTAAAACTTATCTTGGTGACGAAATGATTACTTGTGTTCTTTCTGTTGCATGCATTGTTTTCCTTTAACTGCTGGAAACGCAAATATTTCTACGTGTATGCTGCGTCGTATTTGCATACTTAATTTTCGAAATTTATTTTGTGAACCTCCATTTAAATAACCCACGAGCCGCCACTGCCAAGTACCCGATAATGTACATACACCCTCCAAAAAAAGTATTCGAGCAACAGATAAATTTCCTATTTTAGATTTGCGAATAATAATTGAGTTTTTGAAAAACGCACAACTTGACAGAAATACCCTAATTCATATTCTATGATAAATAATTTTGAATATACGCAACCAACGTAGGAAATGTATCTCTTGCTCGAATACTTTTTTTGGAGGGTGTACACTCACTTCCAAAAGTCAAGCACGAAGATGTAAAATGCAAAAAAAATCAACAAATACTGCTTTGATTGACACAAAATTCGGCAGGAAAGTAGCATATATATTTATGCATAAAACAAAATGAATAATTATATACAGAAATGAAAACAATATTTTTGTAAGTTATCAGATAATAACATACTGGAGACTTAAACAGAATTATGTATAACGTGTAAATAACAGCATAAAATTAAAAAAAAAGTGTGTGCGTGTAATATTTACGCGCGATTGAAGTTAAACTTCTTTGACGTTTACGACACATATCACTGAAATGATTAAACTTTAACTTAAAATAAATGTCATATTATAATTTAATTATATTTATTATTCATGTACTTTACAAAGATTAAACGTTATATTCATATTATTCACTGGAAATATAGGTACTTGAAAGTCATCATAAATTTTTATGTATGAAATTATAGGTTTGTGGTAACTATAATGTGAAACATAAATTTTACTCTCTAAATTTGCTAATTTTCTTGAAAATACAGCATCTATCATTTTACCGAAATGCGTTGTTGAATGAAGTCGAGAAGTATTCATAGTTAGATCAAATTTTTCTTTTAAAAAATCTACTGACGGCTGAGATTCTTGATAGCGAAAATTAACATTAAAATCTCCAGTAAGAATCATTGGTCTCCAGTAAGAATCATTGGTAATTCATGATAATTATTTAGAATCCAGGAAGTGTCCATGTTGTAGTATTATTCTTTAACTGTTTTCTTATACAATTGTTCCGTCTGGAGTTTGGGTTTGAATGGGGGGAATGTCCATAATCTAGTATTATACTTTAACTGTGTTCTTTTACTGATGTTTTTCTCTGTTTGTTGGGTTCGAATGCAAGTAGTGTAAATTTCTATTTTTTTTTTTTTTTTTTTTTTTTGTGTGTGTGTGTGTGTGTTTTTCTATCACAGTGTTCTTAAGCGTTGATTTCGTCTGCTGGTAGGTTTCGAATTATTATTCTGTATCCGTGTTTTTAAACTGCAGGTTCTGTCTATTGTCTGGGATTGATTGCAGCCAGTGTCCGTTTCTTCGTGGTATTCCATGCCCGTGTTCTTAAACCGTTGTTCAGTCTGGATATCGGGTTAGCATCCAGGAAGTGTCCATGTTGAACTATTATTCTTTCACTGTTTCCATAAAACGTTTTCCCGTAGGGTTTGAATCAAGAGAATGTCTATGTTGTGGTATTTTTCTTTAACTGTGTTCCTAAACTGGTGTTTTCTTCTGTCGATTGGTATCGAATGCACGTAGGGTCTCTTATTTCGTTTTTCTATGGCAGTGTTCTTAAACCTTTGTTTTCCTCTGCTGGTTTTGCTCGAAGTATTATTCTGTTTAAAAATTTACATTTGGCTCATTATTATAAATAACTCAAAAACACATGAGCAATATTAAAAGTAAGATTGCATACTATTTAAGTACAGACAAACAATATATATGTATCATGGCAACCAATCATGTCAAGTTTTAACTCATAATTCCATTAAATATTGTAATAATGTCCTTGAAAACATGTGAGTAAAGCAACGGAGCTTGAACCACGGAATGCACCATTGTGCCACTTTCTGTATTCGGTGCGTAGGCCTTGTTCATCGGAGGTGACGGGTTGGGTCGCCGCCTGTAACAGCAGTGAGAGACAGTCAGCAGGATCGCCGCCTGTTCAGCGAAAGGCTTCCCACAGTGGCTGTGACAAGAGCCGGTCCACTTATCCACTGAACAGAGTCATGAGATAAGTACTTGCTTCAAAACAGGTAGGGAGTAATGTCGACGCGCAGGGAGCACAGTCGGCGTTCACAGGAACGAACGCCCGAGAGCTGTTCCGCAAATGAAAGTAGCAAGGGGGAAAAAGATACGTCACTTCCTTTACTGAGCGTTACTTCCGTCAGAAAAAAAAATTTGAGTTACTCCCTAGTTGCGCCTAAAGAAGTTTTACTTAAAAAAAAGGACATTAATAGGATATGCGATCCCCCTCATCTTTATACAAAGTTTACACCTTGTGACCATGCTTTCAATTAGGTGGTCAACCATCGCAGAATTTAGCAAACGCCATTCTTCTTGTAGAGCAGTTTCCAGCTCAATAAGAGTGGCTGGAGGTGGGAAACGTGAAGATACAGAACGGCCGAGAGCATCCCAAAGATTTTCAATGGGATTAAGGTCAGGCGAATATGCTGGCCACGCCATACGCGCAATCCCTTCACTCTCCAGGTAGTCATCGACGATGTCAGCTCTATGTGGACGTGCGTTATCGTCCATTAAAACAAAAGTAGGGCCATCTGCTGCAGCGTAAAATCTCACAGTGGGTTCTAGGACTTCATCTCGACACCGGACAGCCGTCACAGACCCCGTTTAAATATGTGCAGGTTGGTGCGGTATCTTAATGAAATCCCTATATAATCACTATAATGCTTCCGCCTCGGAATGCGTGATGTTCGGTGATGTATTGGGGCTGATTGCGTGTTCCTTGTTCACGCCATATCCTTATACGCTTGTCATCTGTCTCCAGAGCAAATCTTGACTCATCAGTAAACATGACATTGCCCCAGTCAGACACAGTCCAATTGACATGATCCCGGCACCACTTTAATCGTGCCCCTCTTGATTGGACGGACAGAAAAACACAAACTCGAGGTACCCGGGCGTACAGTCCACTCATATGTAATCTTCGGCGTACAGTAGCTGCAGATATCGCCTTACCAATGGACGCTGTAACTATAGCTGACACACGTGTGGAGGTCGCTCGTCGATTCCGCTTGGTTAAAATAGCAATATATCGATCTTCCGCGGGGGTTGTAACCCTTGGACGACCGGCTACAGGCCTTCGGACAACTGTCTGTGTAGTTTGGAATTGTTTCCATAAACTTGAAATTACAGAATGATGAACGCCGAAGAATAGAGCAACATCTGTGATCGACTGTCCTGTGTCAATGCGCCCCACAGTATGCCAGCGCTCAGAATCTTCCATTCGTCTTCTGGAAGTCATAGAAACACGTATGTCTTGAAAACAAATTGTACGAAATTTTTAAGCACCTTCTATCAGCACTTACAATCAACTTCAGTAACCCTTCATAAAGCTGGCATCTTATAAGACTGCCCTTTTGCATATATCTTGACATGAAAGCGCGATTGGCTGTTACCTAACATATTTGCATACTTCCATCTACCTCTGCAGTGAATTGCATCCTCTTCAATTCTGATTGGCTTCCAGAAATTAGCATTTTACTCTCCGTGCTTAACTTTTGCAAGTGGGTGTATTTTTGGTTCCGTATTGCAATAACTAGACATAACCAGAAATTTTTGACTCAAATATTTCTGGTGAAAGTCATGTTCTTCCCCACCCCTCCGAGCAGCAGGGGCCACACGAATCAGTGTGCCGGGGGACTCAACACTTGTTAAAACGGCTATGCCTGTATTGTAAATGGAAGTCGAACGACGGCAAGATACTCCGATGGGGGTTAATACTCCCTCGTTCAAGGATTCCGAAGATTCTAGAAGATCTGTATAATACATTACATTGGCGCGTTTTTAGGGATGGACGCGAGACGACTTTTTTGCGAGACGAGACAGAGATTTACAGCTTTTTTGCGAGACGAGACACACATTTTTAACATTACGATATAGGGATTTTTGCGAGACGAGACAAGCTTTTAGGCTATTTTGCGAGACGCGAGACGCTTATTTTTCATCTCGCGTCCATCCCTTACGCGTTTTTACCAACGGGGCTTGTAAAGTTCGTTTTCCTCCATTAATATACACAATAACCTAATATTATTCTTCCATTACGCAATCAAAATCGAGTTTGTTTTACAGCATTCCCCGAATAGTTATTTCTAGGACCTTTTCCGGTGTTCGTCGAAAACTATAAAAGCATCGCTGTTGTACCAGTTCAGTCAGTTTTGTTTCTGCCTTGTTCAGAGAGCAGATGTCCATGAGAGAGCATGAACTCTGTATTAGGGCTTATAGAAGCGGTATTTTCGCTTGTTAAAGAAGCTTGTTTCTGAATGCTGTGTATGAATCCTGTCTTGAGGGACTGTTTATGATTTCCCTCGTAAGTTTGCACTGAATTTTTGTCTGTGGAAGAGTTCTATTTTGCGTGAGAAATATAGTATTTCTGAAAGCTTCTGTACGGAACGGACTGTTATGATCAAGCTACTGGCCGTTTTGTGCCTGTGAATGTTGTACAGGTGATTATTCGACGAAGTTCTAGACGCAATAAAGTTTGCGTTCCATCCTGAAAAGTGGATTTTTTACTAGAACTTTCTACACCTACTGGATTATAGAACGACGAGGACAGGAATCAAGCAGAGTTTTCTACAACAATGTTCTAAGGCTTACCCACGGAGTTGGCTATAGGGGCTGAAGCTCCCCTTAAAGATGAAGAAATAAATTAAAATCTCTTAAAAATAGAGAATTGTTGTTTAACTAATGAATTAAAATGTTTTAAAAATTGTTTTTAGGTCATTTCTGCATTTTTTTGCTTATTAACTACTGACAGATACTACAAGATATATAGTTGAACTCGATTATAACGTCACCGACAAGATCAGATAATATAACTATTTATAATAGTATGACTATTAGCTTGTGGTCTATAGAGTGTCCCGCTCCACCAGTGACCGAGTGCATAGCGCTCTGAACTGGAAACTGAATGTGCCTTTTCAAAACCAGGTCGCGTCCGTCGACCTAAAGCCGCGTTTGGGACTTTATTGTGCTTATTGCGCTTACGGACGCTGAAAAGTCTACCCGAAGCCGTTGTTTCGGCCTCTACGGTCGGTTTTTATCGGATTAAAAACTTTTCATCCCCTTTCTCCATTATCGCCAGAATGTCGTAAGCCCATTGGCTGGTTCTATAAGAAACGCCCTCTCCAGCATTCCAATAGCAATAAGGCGGTTGCGAAAGTAAGAGCACGGTCTGAGAGTTACATATTTTTAAAGGATAAGTACGCTCTAAATCATAGGCGGCTGGTGCACCAAAAAAGTGGGGGGTCAAAAGAGATGAGAGTATGCAAGTAGAGGGCACCCCTAAAGCTGTTTTTTTATTTTTGTTTTTTTGGTGTGTGTAAAATCGCCCTATTATAATTGAATTTTACTGTCATTATTGATTAAATGACCTTCTCTAAGAGATCCGGGATCAAAAATCAGAACGGACGCCCACCGAAGACTCCCTCCTTCCAATTCAAAGTAGAGACCTGCACGGGCCGGGCCGGACTCGTGTTTAGTGTTAATTGGGTGTTTAGGTCTTTAAAAAATTATTCGCCTTCCTGCAACCCGTAAAAAAGTTAATATTAATAACTTCTTAAAATAAAATGTCTGAAAAATATATTTTTATCGGTCTATTTGGTCGTCTTTATATTTTTATAAATTTCTGGAATTTTCGAATTTTTACTCCTCAAGTATGGGGCCGGGGGAGTTTTGGTAGGTTTTCTCCAGATGTAACGTGAATACGCGTTAGAACCCCTTAGAAAGTCCTTTTACCAAGGCATCCTCCATCTTAGGCAGATACCCCTCGAGCAGGTTTGCCTTAATCACACACAATTCACAATCTACCATGTATGGAAAAACGTTTCTGCTCCCTTTTCCAAGGACCCTCTTATCACATTTCTTTACTACATTTTGAGTGGCCTCATGAAAAAATTGTGATGCAAGGTCTTTTATCAGATGATAGGTCTTTAAAAAATTATTCATTGACAAATTTATGCCGTAGTTTCTATAAATTGATTCATTGTCGACGTAATTTATAGCCGAGTCTAATTTTTCAAAATCAACAAATTACAGAGTACTAAAATTTAAATGATATTTTTTCTTCAAAACTTTTGTTTTTACTAATACAGTTATGTAGAACACACTTTGTTAGTAATTTTTTGTACGGTGAGGATAATACCTGCCAACAACATTCTTCAGAGTTTAAGTTCCGCGAGTGAAATAGTTATAAATTAAAAACTGCAAAACAGTTAAGTTGTAGATTTGAAAGAAAAGTCTTCATGTGCATGTGCTTTTAAGTAAGCTAGTTCTTTTAAGTATGTTTAACTATAAGCATACATCATTTTAAATTTGATTTATCCTGCGTATAGGGAAATGCTCCGTTAAATAAATATATATATATATATATTAATCAAATTTTTACCTTTCCTCAAAAATCTATGAATAGAAATTGAGTTTTATCGCAAGATCTGAAATGTGTCACAGTGTATCACTGTAGAAAAAAATCTGATGTGTCCAACACATGACTTCCTTGCACGTCTATTAAATCAAAAGTATTTTCGACGCACTTCCTCCAAACTTATTTGTTTGAAAGAGATAAAATATCAATAATAGTAAGGTTTAGCTATTTCTAGCCAAATATTTCGATATCGCCAAGCTGAGTTCAATTTGAAAGATTTCCTTCTGACACTTTATAGTTTGCGATATTTTGGAGATAGCCAAAGTAGTCATTGACCACAGACTTTCAATGAATTGAATGCATCCATACACCTTAATGTATTTAAAGTCATTTGGTTTACCCTGTAAATAAATTCCCAGTCGATTGCTGTCAAAAAAGATATTGAAAACAGTTAGATATTACAATATAGTTCTAAATACAAAAGTTCAAAATTCTACGGGTTACAGTTTTAGAGTTATACAAAATTCGAAATAATTTTTGGCGCCAAATTTGGCGATATTTCGGCGAAACTCGTCAATGTCGACGACATTTGGCGAGATTTTAAGCATGGACCAACAATGACAGATTATCGCCAAATTTGGCGATATTTCGCCAAAATTCGCCAAGAACGATGACAAATGGCGATACTTTGGGCATGGACCAAATTACTGACTATCGCCAAATTTGGCGACATTTCGGCAAAACTCGCCAAGGTCGAGGACAGACGGCGAGATTTTGGGCATGTACCAAACAATGACTGTCTACAATTGTACACTCATGTCCATAAATTAAGGATAATGAAGTTCCGGCAAAGAAAGAGAAAGAAGTAAAACAAATTTGACTTATTTGTAAAGTCTATTTATTAAACAAAAGTAAAGAGCAAAAAAGATGCTATATGTTTGACATAATTAATAAATGGCGCCCCATGGCGCCCCGAAACAAACGTACATGTTGTTCCAGAATGACATCCCGATAGATGTGGCCTGTCATCGTTACACTCTGTATATGCAGGTCAGTTCTGGAACCAAGAATAATTCCTCCCCAAACGAGCCATCCTGCACCATCGTAACGGTGTCTTTCAATGGTGTTCTCTTGGTGGTAACGGGTACCTGGCGCTCTCCAGATGAATGTCCGGCGAGAATCAGACTCCAAACTAAACCTGGACTCGTTGGAAAACATCACACAAGACCACTGTTGCGGTGTCCACAATGCATGCTCTCTACTCCAGGTTAATCGCAGGCGACAGTGAGTTGCGGTAAGTGGAACACATCTTACAGGCCTACGAGCATATAGACCAATGTGCCCTAAGCGTCTGTACACGGTCTGCCTTGAAACTGTCGTACCGGTAGCTGAAGAGAGCTGACGAGACAGGTCTGATACTGTACTCCGTCTGTTTTTTTGGCAGTAACTACCAAATAGCGGTCCTCATTCGGCGTTGTAACTCGGGGGCGACCTGTGCTGTAACGTCTACTCACATTACCATCATCTTGGAATCGTTGCCAAAGCCTGGAGATGACACTCTGGGCGATTCCAAGTTCCTCGGATACTTCCAGCTGGGTACGTCCACATTCCAGTCGTCCGATCATTCTGCCACGTAAAACATCATCCAAATGCCTCCTTTGTGCCATAACTATGCGGTTTTTGCACTGAAAGGCTTTCACAGCGCCTGTGAACAATTTTACTTCTTTGCCACCATTCCTTATATACCCCTCTCTTACACTCTCGTCATTGTGACGTACCATCCACGCCATCTGGTGGTTTCCTGTAATTTGCATATTCTTCTTCAAGATGTGTGTGATCATTCCACAGGTGAAATTTTTATTTTAGAGATCAATTTCTGTGTGATTCTGAATTATCCTTAATTTATGGACATGAGTGTATTATATTGAAGATGTCCATAGACATTAAAGTACTGAAATTCTTTTCGGTGGTCCTGTAAATAAACTCTCCAGTAGATTGGAACCAAAAATCGAGATGCACAACTAGATGTTACAACAATCTTATATATGAAATTTCATAATAGTTTTTGAGAATTAAATACGCACACACGTACATTAAAAGTCGCCAAGCTTGGCGACTTTTGGTGTAGTTCTTGAGGAAGGCACGTGACCGTTATCGGACCATTAACTAACTTATGTAGTAGGACGGTATTGTGCTTGAAATGAATGAATGCCCCTAAAATTGCCATTGACCGTAATGTATTGGAAATCTTTTGAGTGTTTCTGTAGCAGAACTGTAAATGATAAAGATACTTTTTTTAATGGAGAAATTCATTTTCTAACTCTTTACAGCATATATCACTTCTGAGTCGTTTGAAATAGCCCAATACCTCTAAAAAACGCTTTGATGAATTTCGGCCCATAGAGCGTAATGTATTTCGAATCTTTTAGGCGGTTCTGTAGATAAAGTATCCAGTCGAATGGAACCGAAAGGGGAGGTGCACAACTAGATGTTACATCAATCCTAAATATAAAGTTTCAACATTCTATGCCTAATAGTTTTTGAGATATGCGAGTTTAATGAATTTCGGCCCATTGAGCGTAATGTATTTCGAATGTTTTGGGCGGTCCTGTAGATAAACTATCCAGTCGAATGGAACCCAAAGGGGAGGTGCACAATTAGATGTTACAAATATCCAAAATATAAAGTTTCGACATTCTACGCCTAATTGTTTTTGAGAAATGCGAGTTTAATGAATTTCGGCCCATTGAGCGTAATGTATTTCGAATCTTTTGGGCGGTCCTGTACATAAACTATACATTTGATTGCGACCAAAAAGGGAGGTGCACAACTAGATCATAGAACAATCCTAAATATCAAATCTCAACATTCTACGACCAATAGTTTTTGAGATATGCGAGTTACATACATACGTACGTACGTACAGACGGCATGGAAAAACTGACCACAATAGAGTCGCCGCTGGTCAAAATGAGTTGCAGACGCGTTAATATGATCGTGCATGCTAGCCTACGATGAGATGCATCGAAAAAATTCTTAAAATTAAATTTAGAGGTAGTCAAGATCGGTTTTTTTGTCGAAATTTGGCCCCCAAAATTTTTCGGGATCACATTACTTCCTTATACTACGTACAAGGAAGTAAAAATGGGGTGTTTTTGCAGTAGGGTTACACGAAATTATTGTAAGCTCAATCTATATTCTAGAAATTAAATATTAAGTAAGTATGGAGTTGCATAGTTAGAAAAATATAATGAAACAATTTTATTTAATAAACCAATAGAAAAGTAATAGGAATTAAGGCAGTTTTTTAGCAATATTTGTGTTTAGCAATGCTTAGGAATATGACGATTTTTAAAAAAATCTGATGTGTCCAACACATGACTTCTTTGCACGTCCATTAGATCAAAAATATTTTCGAGGCACTTCCTCTAAATTTATTTGTTTGAAAGAGATAAAATATCAATAATAGTAAGGTTTAGCGATTTCTAGCCAAATATTTCGATATCGCCAAGCTGAGTTCAATTTGAAAGATTTCCTTCTGACACTTTGTTTGGCGATATTTCACCAAAAGCCGACAAACTTGAGATAGTCAGCGAGATTTTGGGGATAGCCAAAGTAGTCATTGACCACAGACTTTCAATGAATTGAATGCATCTATACACCTCAATGTATTCAAAGTCATTTGGCTCACCATGTAAATAAATTCTCAGTCGATTGTGTGACGAAGTTCACATATTTTTCGCGTCTTAAAATAATGTTCCTATGCTTCGTCTTTCTAAATCAAAATTACGTATTCCGTATTATTCTCTCTCCACTTTGTTTTTTCGGCTCGATAAAATATTCTTTCCTTTTGCTCGGCGCGATAAAATATTCTTTTCCTTTTTCCTTGTCTGGGATTTTTCGGGGTTTCCCTTCTAAATTAATTTCGCTTTAGCATATGCTGTGTTAGTTCATAGCGTCTCCCGGTCTTCCGTCGGTGTTTTCCCACGGGGTTGTAGCCTTACGTATTGGCATCCGCCAAATTCTGGCACTTCTGTCTTGGCATTAATCATTTAATCCGTTTGTTTCAAATTTTTATATTGTTTACGCCTACCGGACGGTGGTTGTCACGTGGGGCAGTGGCTTATGAGTGCTCATATTTTACTCGCTAACCTGTAGAGAGCTGGCAGTTTTGTAGGAGGATTTGAAAACACTTCTCGATTGCTCTCCGTCAGAGGAGGTTGTGTTCGTTTTTTTATGGAACTCCGGCATGCCGTGTGGCCGGAACAATTAGATATGTTCCTGGTGTGTTATTTTTTTATGAAGCAATGTGCGGTGCGTAATTGAACTTGTTTCTTTAATAACTGTTTTGTGAAGATACCTACAATAAAGTGCAGCCTTTTTGTGTATTCCAGTTGTCCGTCAGTTTTTCTCAAATACCTTTTGTACACTATACGTCATGTGAGCGGCCGAGGGAACGTTTCTCTTAATCGTCCTCCGACAACTCCCTCATATAAACTTGGTGCGTCATGACCAGCTCGTTTTCACGAGTAGTTGTTTCCGGCACATCACCGGCTGTCGGAGTTTCCTTTTGCCCAAGTATGAATGTGCAAAAAAAAAAAAACTGTTCTTACTTAAGCAAAACAAATTTTCTGCGGACTCTCCCGTCTCCATGTCATCGGAATTTTGATGTCTCCCTGCGGTGATTCTGTAACTGCTCCTTGTGCTGTGAACTTTCTCGGATTTTTCAGAGGGATGAGAGGATTTTTGATTACCCAGCATTGTGCGACCGAAAAGAATTTGCTGATACCTGTGCCTTCTAGCCAGCGGTGTGTATGACGAAATCGAAAGTCATAGACTTGTATGGTTCTCTGTGTCTACATTTTCCGTTGTGACCGTTCCGGTGTTACGATGCTCTTCTGGTTTCGCCGCCCTTTGTTTTTCAGCTACCAGTGTTTGTTGTTCCTATGTTTCCTGTATTTCGCCGATACTTCTGAGTCAACTCTAGCGGAAACCGAAAGACGAGTGTGGTGTTTAGAATTATGTGTGTTTTTATAATGGATTCGGAACTTTTATGTGTGTCACAAAGATAAATGTTTTGATTTTCATTCATAAGAGGATAATTTTTGCGTTTTGTGTGTTTTATGTCATTTTTGTAGGTAAGTCATTTATTTTATTATTGTAGAATGTCTAAAATTTCTGATTTTTCTGTTAATATTCCATCATTTGATGGTAATGCCGTAGAATTAAAACATTTCTTTGGTATATTGGAAGACTTAGCATCTTTAAACAAATGGTCAGAAGAAAAAACTATTTTGTATTTCAAGACTAAACTAATTGGTCCAGCATTACAGTTTTTTATTGAAAATGAGGTTGTAAATAAAGCGAGAGATTTTGATGTAATTAAATTAGAATTTGAAAAATATTTTTGTAATAATGAAATTCTAGTTCCAGTAACCGAGCTTAATAATTTGAAATTTGAAGATTTTAACTCTGTAACTGCTTTTGTTCATCGATTAAATGTTTTGGTTTCTAAGGTATATAAAATTAAAGATTCTCAAGCTCTTGATAATATTAAATTTGTTAAATTGATGTCGGCTTTGCCATCTAACATTAGAGTTAAAATTTTGGAGGATAACATAACTGACTATTCTAAAGCTGTTGTGCGTGCCCAGCAATTACAAAATATTACACAATCTGAATCACTTGTTTTGGCTAATCAACAAAAAGCCCCAGTGTTTGCTATTTCTGAAAAAATTGAAGAATTAGCTTCAAAAATTAATGATTTGACTTTTAAAAATTCTACTTCTGGTTCTGCTGACACCAATCGTAATGCTTCTGCTTCTGCTTCTGAGCAACGGAATTTTTTCAGACAACGTAGACCTCATAATACACAGTTTAAAAACAGAAATACAGTTTTTCAAAATTATGACAGAAATAGAGGTCAAAGTAGTATTATCTGCCAATTGTGCTCCGGCAGACATCATTCTGCACGCCAGTGTAGAAAATTTAAAGTTTTGCACAATACTCCACAAAATAATAATTTTGGTCGTCGACCCAACTTCCGAAATTCAGGAAGAAATTTTTCTAATGACTGTAATTTAAACTAATTTCGAGGTGTGATTTGACTGGTGGGAACACATCTCGTTCTTTCACACATACACCAGACAATTTCCCAATTTTGTCTAAAATTTTACCAAAAGTGTCTAATGAGCGTAGAGTTCGTTCTTGTTCGACTCAGACTATTGTACCTGTTACCATTGCTGAATCTAAATATGTACAGACTGATAATTTTTTTGAAGATAAAAAACGAAATGAATATTTTATTGCAAATGTGAACAATGATTGTAATTTATTACCAATAATCGAAGTGATGGTGAATAAACAAAAACTTAAATTCTTGATTGATACTGGTAGTTCTATTTCTTTGCTTACAAGGGATGTTTTTAATGAAATTAAATCTAAAATCAATTACAAACACCTGGCTTCTTCAGTCACTATATCTACAATTAATTCAAAAATAAAATTCTCTGCTTGTATTAAATTAACCTTTAAAATTAAATCAATGTTTTTTCACCACTGCTTCTATATTGTTGACATTCCAGTTAATGAACATTTTGATGGTATTTTGGGTTTTCCTTTTTTAAGAGAAAACAATGTTTCAATTGATATGAAAAATTCTTGTCTTATGGTTAATGATTTAAAGGTATATTTTCTAAATAATAAAGACTCTAGCAATATGCATGTGTGTGCAACTGATAATAATGAAAAAGGTCCTAATTCAATTAAAGTAAATGACAATTCTGTTTATCTATGTCAAAAGGTCATTTTAGAATCGGATGAGCATATTTATGCTCAGGTTTGTTGTGATAATAAGTCTAGCACTGAATATTTTCTTTTTTCACCAAATGATGCTGAAAATAACATTTCTTATGAGGCTTGTTATTTAAATGAACACTTTAATCAAAACAAAAATGGTAACAAGTGCTCTCAAAAATTTTCTATATTTATTCATAATGTATCTGAACAGAAAATTCATTTAAATAAGAATACCAAGATTGGTAATATTTATGATATTGATGAAGTTAAAGAAAAAGACCTAACCGATGATTCTGAGAATTTTCAAATGTGTAATTTAATACAGCCTTCATCAGAAGTGCTTAATAAAAGAAAACAGCAATTAACTTCATCTGATTTTGACTTAGCACATTTGGAATGTAATGAACAAAGTGAATTAAGTAGTTTATTACTAAGCAATTTTGCTGCTTTTTCAAAAGATATGTCTACTTTAGGACACACTGACAGAGTTATTCCTGTGTTGAACTTTACTAATGATTTTCCAATAAAAACATTGCCATTTCCAATTCCTCAGGCTCTTCAAAGTGAAGCTAAAGAGCAAATAGACCAATTACTGAATGCAGGTATAATTGAACGTAACTGTTCTGAATGGGCATGTCCTGTAATTTTAGTAAAGAAAAAGCCTGACTCTTCTGGCAAACAGAAGTATAGGTTAGCCCTTGATTTGCGTATGTTGAATTCTGTCATACAAGGTTCATCATATCCTTTACCTAAAATTCAGACAATTATTGCTAATCTATCAACATATAAATTTTTCACCAGTTTAGATTTACAACAGGCTTATCATCAAATAGATTTACCAAAAGATTTACAAGATAAATTAACTTTCACTTCTCAGTTTGGCTCATTTAAATATAAAAGAATGGTTTTCGGTTTGAAATCCGCTGCCTCAACTTTTCAGGCTCTTATGGATCTTTTACTAGACGAGGTTAACTCAGATGGAATTTTCGCATATCAGGATGATCTTATTATAGGATCACATTCTTTTGAAGACACTGTACATAAACTTGAAAAAGTTTTAAAAGTTTTATGTAAATATAATTTGACACTTGCTCCTACTAAATGTTCTTTTCATAAAACATCAACAAACTATTTGGGTTTTCATATTGAAAATCATTTTATCAAGCCTATTCAATGTAACATTGCAAAAGTTGTTTCTTTTCAAACTCCTACAACAAAAAAACAATTAAAACGCTTTATTGGTTTGGCAACTTTTTACAAACACTTAATTCCTGCATTTTCTGAGTTATCTCAACCTTTGATTCAATTAACTACTCCTAAAGCTAAATTTGTTTGGACTTCTACACATGAACAAAATTTTCAAAAGATGCAACAAATATTTTTCTCTGAACCTATGGTAAGACTTCCTGACTGGAATAAGACTTTTTATTTAAATACTGATGCTTCCAACATTTCTATAAGTGCTTGTCTTTTACAAATGTATGGTAATAAACTACTTCCAGTTGCTTATTTTTCCAAATCGTTAAATAAAGCTGAGCAAAAGTATCCTGCTCTTAAGTTGGAACTAATGGCTATATATAAATCTGTTAATGCCTTTAAATATTATTTGTATAATAGACATTTTATAATTCTTTCTGATAGTGCTCCTTTGAAAAAATATAAAAAGACTACCAACCCAGCTGACATAATCACAAGGTGGTTACTTGAGTTGTCAGAATATTCATTTAGTTTTCAGCACATTGCTGGATCTAAAAATGTACTTGCTGACTATTTATCTAGGGACAACTTTGAAAATAATACTGAAACTCTTGACAGTAATCCTCAGTTAATTTATGATAAAGGTGTTATACCAATTGTTGATAATGTTCCTAAAAATAATGAATATGTGAACTTTTTAGTTACAAAAAACTCAAATAGTACTGATCCACTGTTGGAAATTTCAAATGAAACTTTTTTCAGAGAGCAAAATGCTGATCCTGAGTTGTCTGTCATTTATAATGAAATTTTAAGTAAGGGTTCCTCTGCAACTCATCCTGCCTTTTTTATTCATCCAGAAACTATGTTATTGATGTGTGAAAAGTATAATGTTCATAATCAAACTTATCATCATGTAATTGTTGTTCCACATTCGTTAAAAGCAAAAGCTTTAACAATTTCTCATCTGTCACATTATGGTTTAAAAAAGACTTACGAATTTCTAACAAGGAAGTATTTTTGGAAAGGTATTTATACTGATACTGTGAATTTTGTTGCCTCTTGTACTGTATGTTTACAGGTGAAACATCATCCTACTCGACCTGCTCCTTTACAACAAACATACACACCAACTTATCCAGGACATACTATTGCTATTGACCTTGTTGGTCCCTTCAGTAATGGTCGTACTGTTCTAACAATCACTGATCATTTCTCTCGCCATATGGAGCTTGTGCCTCTTACTTCTACGTCTGCTAATGTAATAGTCGAGGCTCTTTTTAAATATTTTACAACTTTTGGCCGTCCTGCAGTGATTTTGTCAGATTTAGGGCCACAGTTTGTTGCCTCAATTTATAATCATTTTCATGACAAACTTGGTATAAAAATTAATCATTCTTCGGCTGGTCATCCACAATGTAATTCGATTGCTGAACGCATAAATACTTCCATTAAATACTCTGTAAATTCTTTATTACTTGATGGCCACAACTTCGAACATGCAATTTTAATTCACAAATCTTTGTATAATGGTTCAACACATTCAACTACTGGTTTTACACCCAATTTATTACATTTTGGCAGAGAATTATCACTTATTTTTGACACATTTAACTTTGAGACAACTCCGCCAAATCTTAATGACATACACACTTATAAATTAATGCAAGAATTAGACTCTATTTATAAGAAAGCTTATCAAAACATTATTTCTTCACAAACGATTCGCTTTCAGAGACACTCACAACATGCTAGGCTCAGAGATTTAAATGTAAATGACATTGTTTATAAAAAGTCTTTGGATAAATTTAAACCTAAATTCACAGGTCCTTATGTGATCACTGAAAAACACTCACCTGTTTCTTTCTCTATTAGACGTTTGCAAGCTCCCCATCTCGAACCTCAGAGAGTACATATTGATAGATTAATTTTAGCTCCTCCACGTTCTGAATATCTTTCTTTACATAGTAATAATCACTACCATAATGGTGTTACAGATAATTTTAATCTACCTACAACTTCACATAATCAGTATAATTTAAGACCTAGAAAGTAGATGCATGTTTTCGTTTTAGTAATGGCGTGTTTGTGAAGGTACCCACAGACACTTCCTTGCTTTGTACACTGTTGTATAATATCTTGTTTGTATCTGGCTGGTCCAGTATTTTTAAAGATGTACACTTCAGTATACTGTATGATATGTATCTCTTTTTCATGAAACTTAGTTAATCAAGTTGTTGTTAATATTAAAAAAAAAAAAGAGGAACAATAGTTTTCTTAGGTGAGCTTACGGTTGTCGGTAATCATTTCTTTTCTACACAATTTAATGGGTTTTTCTAACCTGCACCTTCTTTACACACACAAACATACATTTTTCTTTTGTGTTTACCATTTTTTTGCAAATATTGTTTATGTTCATGTTTCGTCTGTTTGAAAATTTCCTGTTTTTGGTCACAAAAATCTTAATTTGTTTTGAAGCTCATGTTTAAAAAAAAAAAAAATATTTATATATGTTTTGATATTTTTATTCATTGAAAGTTTTTATTATGTTTTTCACGAAGTAAATTGTGTTTGATATTAAAAAAATATATTAATAAATAAATAAACAAACTTTAAGAAAAAAAAGAGAGTTTGTTTTGAAAGTTGATAGCAATACCTGTACTGCAACTAAATTGCATTGGACACATTTCAGGTATTTGATTGCAATCATTTTGACTTGATTTATTTAAATTATGTCATGACTTTTATTAGAATCTTCTTTGACATTCATTTAATTAGAAGCTTCATCTTTGAACTTTATTTTAAAATTTAAACCTGATTAAGTGCACTAAGTATATTTGAGATTTGTTAATAATATTGAGAAACTTTCATTTCTTATTTTGCATGGACGTTGATAATGCAAAGGACTTTGAAAGTAAATGTTTTTGCACGTGCAAAGTTATCTGCAATGTTATCTGCAATGTTATCCGCAAAGTTGTCTGCAAAGTTGTTTTTTAAAAGAGATCTCACATTTATGACGTCATATGTACATATATTATTTTGAATATTCAAGGTTATTTTTCTTTAGTTTTTGCACATGTGTAATTTTGATATGTAATGGATAATTGAATCGTTTTATATTGTTTTATTTGTAGCAGAATATTGTTGATATTTTTGCAAATGGTATTTTGTGATGTATTTTATAATTTGTTATGTTATTTGGTATTGTATTTTTGTGATGAGCCCTCATAAGCGCTGCATGTTAGGCTTTCTGTTTAATTCAAGGGTTAAAGTTCTTTGTTTAAAAAAAAATTTTCTGGCGTCAAAATTTTTTTTTGTTGGGCTGTGGAGAGATATATGTGACGAAGTTCACATATTTTTCGCGTCTTAAAATAATGTTCCTATGTTTCGTCTTTCTAAATCAAAATTACGTATTCCGTATTAATCTCTCTCCACTTTGTTTTTTCGGCTCGATAAAATATTCTTTCCTTTTGCGCGACGCTATGTCTGGGATTTTTCGGGGTTTCCCTTCTAAATTAATTTCGCTTTAGCATATGCTGTGTTAGTTCATAGCGTCTCCCGGTCTTCCGTCGGTGTTTTCTCACGGGGTTGTAGCCTTACGTATTGGCATCCGCCAAATTCTGGCACTTCTGTCTTGGCATTAATCATTTAATCCGTTTGTTTCAAATTTTTATATTGTTTACGCCTACCGGACGGTGGTTGTCACGTGGGGCAGTGGCTTATGAGTGCTCATATTTTACTCGCCAACCTGTAGAGAGCTGGCAGTTTTGTAGGAAGATTTGAAAAGACTTCTCGATTGCTCTCCGTCAGAGGAGGTTGTGTTCGTTTTTTTTATGGAACTCCGGCATGCCGTGTGGCCGGAACAATTAGATATGTTCCTGGTGTTTTTTTTTATGAAGCAATGTGCGGTGCGTAATTGAACTTGTTTCTTTAATAACTGTTTTGTGAAGATACCTACAATAAAGTGCAGCTTTTTTGTGTATTCCAGTTGTCCGTCAGTTTTTCTCAAATACCTTTTGTACACTATACGTCATGTGAGCGGCCGAGGGAACGTTTCTCTTAATCGTCCTCCGACAACTCCCTCATAGATTGCTGTCAAAAAAGATATTGAAAACAGTTAGATATTACAATAGTTCTAAATACAAAGTTAAAAAATCTACGGGTTAAAGTTTTAGAGTTATACTAAGTAGGAAATAATTTTTGGCGCCAAAATTGGCGATATTTCGGCGGAACTCGTCAATGTCAACGACATTTCGCGAGATTTTAAGCATGAACCAAACAATGACAGATTATCGCCAAATTTGGCGATATTTCGCCAAAACTCGCCAAGAACGATGACAAATGGCGATACTTTGGGCATAGACCAAATGACTGACAGTTTTTGAGATATGCGAGTTTAATGAATTTCGGCCCATTGAGTGTAATGTATTTCGAATGTTTTGGGCAGTCCTGTAGATAAACTATCCAGTCGAATGGAACCAAAAGGGGTGGTGCACAACTAGATGTTACAACTATCCAAAATATGAAGTTTCGACATTCTACGCCTAATAGCTTTTGAGTTAGGCGAGTTTAATGAATTTCGGTCCATAGAGCGTAATGTATTTCGAATCTTTTGGGCGGTCCTGTACATAAACTATCCATTCGATTGCCACCAAAAGGGGAGGTGCACAACTAGATCATAGAACAATCCTAAATATCAAATCTCAACATTCTACGACCAATAGTTTTTGAGATATGCGAGTTACATACATACATACGTACGTACGTACAGACGGCATGGAAAAAACTGGCCACAGTAGACTCGCCACTGGTCAAAATGAATTGCAGACGCGTTAATATGATCGTGCATGCTAGCCTACGATGAGATGCATCGAAAAAAATTTTTTAATTAAATTTAGAGGTAGTCAAAATCGGTTTTTATGTCGAAATTTGGCCCCCAAAATTTTTCGGGATCACATTACTTCCTTATACTACGTACAAGGAAGTAAAAAGATAATCCGATGACGGCCTATTGTATCTACTCCAGAATACAGGAAGGTAGCAATGACAAAATTTTAAAGTAACTTAAGCTTCTCTTCCGCTTGGCCGTAAATTCCCCCAGCGCTTAAACCCACTTACAGGTAAACCCAATTTATCAAAAATCGTCCGCCTCATTCTTCAAGGCTACAATTGGGAATGAAGGCACTCGGACAGTTGGAGGAGATAAAGAATAATTTTCCCTCCTTTTATCCAAATAAAGGAAAAGGAATGCGCCTTGCCGCTATTGTCAAGAACTATTTACTTCCCATCACAATTACTGTGACTTGTTTTAGAGAAAACGCATGGAATTTCTCTCGCCGAAAAAACGTTAAGTGCGGGAAATCTAACGTTATTGACGAGATTTTTTAACTTTACAAGTATAGGAAGATATTTGGGACCAATAGGAAAAGACGTTATAGGCGGGAAAACGGTAAATACGGATAACGTTAAACCGGGGTTTCACTGTATATATATAAATATGAGACCTTGCACTGGGAAAGTTCGCTTTCCCTACCCCTTCTCTTACGTATTGTGTGTCTTGCCATCATTTTTAGATGGATTGTTACTTTTGAACTTTGAAAATTGGGGGGGGGGCGAGGCCCCTTTATTTTTGAAAGTGAGGGGGCAGTCGCCCCCCTTTCCCCCCGGACCAGCCGCCTATGCTCTAAATATTTTTGGGGGTGTTCAATTAATTATCAATTTTCATCGCAGTATTCCAAATTGTTATAAATCTGCTCCGATTATTATAAATCCAATGGGCTTACGACATTCTGACGACAATAGAGACAGGTAATGAAAAGTTTTTAATTCGATAAAAACAGACAGTAGAGGCCGAAACAGAGGCTTCGGGCGCAAAATTGATGCAATACATTGACCTAAAAAGTTTAAAGGAAAAAGAAAAAGACTCGGCGCCCAATCTCAGTCCATGATTTCACACACACACAATAGTAATTACGTCATTCCTTCTTTTGAATATTTTCATTCTTTATGTTTTAATTAGTCACTCTTTTAACTATTTCTATTTTTTTTTTGCTTTTTACTCTCAGCTATCTGAAATGTCGCGTAGATCTGTGACAAGATCTGTACAACTTAACTTATAAAATAGGCTGCTGTAGCTAGCCTGCCTAAGACGTTCCGCATTTGCTTATGGGTTTTGTTTTGCTTCAGTTTAAAAAATAATGACAGATTATTATGTACTTTATTTATTTTTTCTGTAATTTATTTTGCTATAATTAATAATTAAAAAGAGCTAAGACTCTGAATGGAAAAATAATTAATTTAACTATTTTTCATAAAGTTCTTTCCTAACTTTTTCATTAAGTATATTTCATGTCATATTCTGATGATCTCAAGTATTTTGATATCTATTTCTAATTAAAATAAAGCTTTTATTTTCCTAATAATATTATTAACTCTATTTGGAAAATTCAATACATAGTTAATATTTCAATGAAAATATTTTTTTTTTTCTCTTCAGAAAGCTCACATAATTAATTAATAATAATAATTATTTAGTATTCAAAGGAGAAAAAAAACAGCCGTATTATATACCAACCAATTTTTTTTTATAATTATTCTTTTACTCTTAAACTGGCCATAATCCCACAACACACTCTATAGGGTGTCCCAGAACTTCGTGTACAAATTGGAGGGGAAGCAGACAACATCGTTTGGAACCACAGTTACATAAGAAATCAGGGCGGAAATCGATAGATGGTGATGTATGAGAGCTCTCAAGATCATGTGGCATGTGTTGTGTAGCTTCCTCATTGTCATATCTGCCAACTTTTACGTTTTGTTTCGGAACATTATTTACCACTAATTATTATTTTAGTGAGATTTGATGTTTTAATAAAGCGAAAGTTTTAATGTAAAAATAAAACTGTTTGAAAGTTGTGGTCGATAATCTTCCGAAAAAAACCCGAAAAAGTTGGCAGATATGTTTTTTGTTTTGTTTTATGGCAAGTCTATACAAGGGGCATCTGCCTCAGTGGCGGCCCGGGGGGTAAAAAATGTTAGTGCAGCCGGAAACATATGAGTCCCCTCCCCCCCTCCTCCGGACAGGAATGGAAAATCCTTGTTACTGAATTCGAAAGTTGGCGGTTTAAGCCTCACCGACGATTTAGAAAAAAAAAAAAAAAAAAAAAAAAAAAAAAAAGAAAAGAAAAAAGAAATTACATAAAAAATGTAAGATATCCTATTTAACTTCCATAAAATGGACATAAATTTCAACCAGCCGCTCTTATCCTCAAAATTGCATTAATCCGTGTCTGATTCGAAGTTTCCTTAGAATTTTCTTTTCTAATGATAACTTGAAAAGAAAAGAAAAATAGAAAGAAAACTTACTTATTTTTTATAAGTCAAATCAATCCTCCTTTCTTTTAAACTTGGAATCGGTCGAAGTTTATCGGTCGGTGATGTCCTCATAAAAAGGCGTTGTTTTAATTCAGATATCAATAATTTTAAAAGCTCTTTAACCCATTAAGCGCCAAAACTCCCATTACGGAAACATCTATTATGTATTTTTTTTTCTTAAAATATTTTAACGCAATTTACGAAATACACATTTTATATAAACATTTACACTATAGGGTGTGTTATATATTTTTATCGGAACAATATATTTTAATTTAATGTTTTTTTCTAATTTTTAAAAAAGTGAAATTTTGTTTTTATGACTGTCTTATCTTATAAATAAAAATGAAATTCTGTTTGTTTGTTTGTTTGTGGATTTGAGTTGTATACAAATCCACAAAAATGGACCTATCAGCCTGAAGTTTTGCACAGATATGTAAAATAATATAGAATAAATCATAGTCCACTTTAAAACTTTGAAAGTCCACCCGTTCCCGGAATTTAAGAGATTTTTTATGTTCTCCACGCAAAAAGCTTTCCGTAATTGTAACCGCTGTAGTGAAAAAGGTGTGAAATAAGCATCGTGGTTGCCATGCGTGGCGATTTTGCCAAATAAAATGTTTTAAATTCTCAAAGTAAAAATAAAAGAATAATGATTTTTTTTGTTAGTTTATATTTGTAAGATTATTATTTTTTTATTATAATATCGTGTGCATGGGAAATCAGAGCAGGAACGAAATGTTTTATACGCAAAACAATAAGAATTGAAGATTTCCGAGGCTAATATATAAAGTTTTTAATTTGACGAAAAAATAAAATGGCTCAAATGCCGATTTTGAGAAAGTGAGTTCTAGCGGTTTGCACAGTTTTCGGCTTGGCGCAATTTATTGAGAGCTTAAGGAAATAGATTTTTGAAAACAAGTGCAAAGGTTTTATTAGAATACAGCGTTAAATTTTAATGATCCGTGAAGAAATAATGCAGTTATTAAGGGATTTCAAGCGATCTATCTTCAGAATTCTCGCCAATTGAGTACATTGATTTAAGTTGGGAGAATTCCGCCAAATTTCAGAAAATTGAAATCTTCTCATTTAGTACATCGGAGTAACGATGAATAAAACACGTTATAGTTGATAATTTAAAAAAATTCGGCTGTATTAAGGGATTCCACTTTTCAAATAAATGCGTGCTTTACTTATTGGCGGTTGAACCATTTCCCACTTTGATTGCTGAAGTCAATGCTTCGAATGATTCCCTGAAAAAACTCTTGCAAAATGGCGTATGTTGGCACTTTGGCGAGGCTTAGATTTGAAACTGGATTGAGACTGGTATATATAATGACACTGGTTATAGATAAAAAAAAATGAATGTTGGTACGTGTGTATGAGGTTGAAAAACTCCAGCACCGTTTGACCGTTCACCATGAAATTTGGTTCACCTAAGTCTTTTATCATGGAGAAGGTTTTTATGCTATCCGTTTTCCTCTAACTTGCCACTTGGTGCCGCAGCACAACGTCGAATTCTATTCCATTTAGCCGTTTGCTATGCGAATATCGTCCAACCGATTTCGATGAAATTTGGTACACGCGAATATTAGAACACGGAGAATATTTTTCACTATCCATTTTGCTGTAACTTGCCGCTAAATGGCACTGCAACGCATCAACTTCTATAGCGTTCGACCGATCGGCTTAAAATTTTTTATACTTACACATTTGAGCACGGAGAATATATTCTAACTGCGTTCCTTTTGATGTTATTCACCACTAGATGACATTGCAATGCATTATTATTTTAACTCGTCACTAGATGACGCTGCAGCAGGCCAAATTCTTGACCATTCAAACGGTCGCTATGAAAATCAGTATACATAGCTATTTGAACAATGAGAATATTTTGGCGTTATCCATTTTGCTATAACTCGCCACTTGACGGCGATGTAGCAAATCATTACTTTAACTAACCACTAGATGGCCCTGCAGTGTATCACTTCTTGACTGTGCAAATGATCGCTATGAAAATAGGTATACATAGATATTTGAACACGAGGAAGAGTTTGGCGCTATCCATTTTCCTATAACTTGCCACTAGATGTCGCGTCAACACATGAACTTCAGGACCGTCCAGCCGATTGTCATGAAAATTCGTATACATCGATATCTGAATAGTAGAAGAATATTTTCGCCGTATCCGTTTTGCTAAAACTTGCCACTAGATTGCGCTACGCCGCATGGCGTTCTGCACCGTACAAACGATTGCCTTGAAATTCGGTATGCATGATTATTGGACACAATATAACGCGATATCCATTTTGCTATATCTGTTTATTACAATGAATAGAAATCACCACAAATCGTAATATCAAAAAGTCCATTCATTCCCGTGCGAAGAACGGGTACTTCAGCTAGTATAACACTTAAAAAAAAAAAAAAAAAAAAAAAAAAAAAAAAAAAAAAAAATGATCACTTAAATGTTTCAAGTAGAATGCATATTTAAAACCAACATTTTGAAGAACAACATTCTTAAAATCCTGCATGAATAGATTCCTATATAAGAATGTTATGAACGCTTATATTTTTTGTTCCCACAGCGGGAGCTTTGGCCCCCTCCCACTAGTTAGCATTTCCAGTTACTCTGTATTGGGTTCCTGGAATTCCTGTTAATGAGATCCCAGCAAACACAGCCCTATCGGATAAGTTTTGGGCCGACATCGGCATGCCGACGCAGAATGTGCCGGGGCGATATCGCTCAGCCGGTGCCGAAAACGACAAATTTGCGTCCGCCTGGGCGTGTGTCGGGCCGAAAGGATGGGGTGGTTTTGGATAGGTGTCGGCAAAAACGACAACGGTGTCGGCCCAGCCCTATGCCATCTTTGAACCAAAGCCATAATGTTTTTGGTGCGGTATCGGCAACGACAAAATATCGAAAACCGGCCAGCACCTTACATATTTACAAAATACCGCAATTAGTTTCATAATTAGTTCTCTAAGACAGTAACAGCCCATTACAGTAATAATAATTATTATTAATTATAAAGTAACTTTCCACCACTGGGAGTAATTTTGTTT
>JAWZYV010015045.1:0-64785 GCA_038373885.1 Cheiracanthium punctorium | reverse complement strand
TAAGATATGGATCATTGATGCGCGATTAGTTTGTTTTAAATGGCTAATAATCTTAAAATTTTAATTTAAAAAAAGAGAAAATATGTGCTTTTATGGTATTATAATTGAGATTCTGTGTTGATTTTGTCTAGTGTTGGGATTTTTTGTACTGTGTTAACTGTATCGACTTAGAACTGTGATATTATAACTTTTAAATAATGGTTTATAATTTAAACGCCTGGTTCTGTGATATTTTATGTAAGTTATGATGTTTTTACTTAGGGTCCGGTATCATGGTGCACAGACTATATTTTATTTGTAAATATGGTGGTTTTGGATCTTGTAAATGTTTTAATATTATGTACCTACTACTTTGTATGGTTTGATTTTATAACTTTGCTTTTAACCATCTGAACATAGAGGCTATGCCCAATTGTATTTTATTATATATATAATATTTTGGTTGTTTCTTATGTGCTTTTTAATTTCCATGAATTGCTTTGGTGTTTTGTTTTTAGTATAAGTCTCTGTGATTTATTTTCTTCTGTAATTTTGTGTTCTGTGTTTTTATATATATAGTTTGGTTTTGTGTATCTTTGTTTTGGTATTCTCCCTTGGGGAGCTCTGTATTATTGGATTTTTTGAAATAAATAAAGCACGTGGGATCGGGGTCGGCATCCTGATACTTGCCCTTCTTTAATAATATGTTAAACTCCAACCGAATAAGGGGGGGGGGCAGAATTTTGGAAAAGGAATGTAAAGATCAATTTACGCGCACCCACGGGCAAAATGATCCTGCATTTGAAAACAATTGTACATTATTTTTTACAGTAAAATATTTAAAAGCGATTATGAATGTACATACATAAAATTATAACTTTCGCTTTCTTTACTTTGGCAACATACTACATCCATTCTGTGTACTCCTACAATGCTGACGAAAGTTCTTATTTTTTGGAAATTTGCCGTCAAGGACGGGTACTTCAGCTAGTAATGAAATAAAATGAGTTTTACAATCATATAGTATGTGCAATTTATTTAATGAAAATTTTAAAATTAAAAAGCGTCGTAAACAAGAAAGTGGAATATTTAAAAATTAAAATTTTAAAAATTATGGCTTGTGTTAAAAAAAGGCAGATTTGCAAGATAAATTAATCTGCTCAATTTAGCGCGCCTTACAAATACAATCCTGACAAACTAAGGCTACTATGCAGATAGATTTAGTAGCTACTAAACCTATTGTTCAGTTACTAACTTAGTAAGTGGGCGGAGATACTAAATGTTCGTAAATCGGGATTCAGATACATTTAGTACTAAATCACGTGACCAACACCAAGGGAAGTCAGGGAAAATGTAGGGATAAGTTAACAGGGAAGCTAGTAGACCAATCAGAGCGCTTGTTCCAGGCGTGCGTTTATTTAGTCGGTGATTTAGCAGCTTGTTTGGTCACGTGATTTTAGCAGCTTGTTTTGGTCACGTGTTTAGTATCTCCGCCTCCAAATTCTATCTGAATCCACTTTACTAAATTTAGTAACTAAACAATAGGGTTAGTAGCTACTTAATCTATCTGAATAAGGGCCTAAGTTATAAATAAATGAGTTCTTATTTTAAAAAAAGATAAAAAAGTACAAATTAAACTTAGGTTACTGAAACTTATGCTAAAAACAGTAAGGTAACTTTAAACCGTGCTTACTCAAAAATAATTTTTCATAAACTGTCTATAACAACCAAATTTCTCTGTATGTGTCTTATTTTAATGAAACTTTCCAAGTTGTAACTGGTGTTAATATAAATGGATTCATATTAAACCTGGACGAGAAAAACGTTTAAAATGTTTACAATCGTATGTATTAATATACATATGTAATCATGATCTTTTAAATTACAATTTGAAACCAAACAAAAAAAAAAATACTAGATATGTACTTATTTTTAGAAGAAATCCTTCATTCTGTAAAAAATATATTTCACTTCATTTGCAATTTTAAGTATATTTAACTGTAAGTATACATGCATTTTAAATTTGATTTTTCCTGCGTCATAGGGAAATGCTCCATTTAAAAAAAAAAAAAAAAAAAAAAAAAAAAAAAAAAAGTCAAATTTTTACCTTTCCTCAAAAATCTATGAATAGAAATTGAGTCTTATATCAAGATCTGAAATGTGTCACAGTGTATCACTATAGAAAAAAAAATAATAATCATGCTACTACTATTAATTTGATCCAAAAAGTATAAAACCGCAAATGTCTAAAATACATGTATATTTCTTTCTTCGTCCCTCTAATCCCATGCACTTTTTGCGGCGAAGAGCGCTTTTCTAGTCCTTTAGTGATAAATGATCCATACACCGTGACAGCTGTCTATACGCGACCCGAAGGGAGATCTGGAAAACGGAAAACGCCCATCAGTAGGAAATCTGTCCCTCCTCCGTCCTGTCCTCCCGTAGGTGTTGCGGTCGGAATCTCCATACTCATTTCTCTTCTACGTCCCTATCCTAGTTCTATGCCTTTCCCCCTGGGAGGCGCGTGTTGGCGTAAACCGCCTTTGGCGGTCGCTCCCCCCCTGCGGGTGTCCTCCTCCTCCTTGCTTAACCCTTTAACGCACAGTGTTCCCGCTCTGGGAACACCAAACTCTGACGTTCTGACTGTTGCCAGTCACGAAGAATAGATTTGATTTCTATAAAAATAGTTGCGGGTGATATAGCTCCACGAGAATCCTTTTCTTTTTAGCACGTCATTTCCAGTAAAAAAATTGCCACGATTATTTTTAACAGCACTGACACTTGTTGAAAGATGGCAGAATGCGAGAACAGCAGGATAGATTGCCCAATGCTGAAAAAAGGGCAGCCGTTGCCATCGCTCGACTTAACTACCAGCAAGATGGCAGACGAACGAAACGTTATTCACGTGCCACAGATCTAGAGACCCTTTTTTGACGCAGCTAGCTGTGCAGATCTGTGGCACGAGATGAACGTTTCGATCGTCCGCCATCTTGCTAGTAGTTAAGTCGAGCGATGGCAACGGCTGCCCTTTTTTCAGCATTGGGAAAGGGTTGCGCCTCAAAGGGTTAATAACCAGCATCCACTATGTGTATTATCTATTGTTTGTGGATTTTTTTAGCACTTATACATTTTAGTATCATACTATTTGCTTGATGGAGTTGTTTTGCTGTTTTTTGACTCTTTAAATGTACTTAAAAACCTGAAATTAGACTTCTTGCCCCTAGCTATAATATCAAAATTCTTCATATGCATGAACAATTTATAATTCTTGGTTACAAAATCCTTTTTTGTTGGGTATCCAACTATATCTGTATTTTTGGCAATGAAAAGGTAGATGCAGCCGCAAGGCATACTTAGACCCGTAACACACCATACAATGACCTGAAATCTGACAAAACCTGCCCCTCAGGGGGAAGACCTTCTTTAGGTTTTCACGGGTGTCGCAATCCCGGGGCCCCAGCGATCTTTCGCTCCTCTAATTTCTACCCTCCTCTCTGCTTCTGCTGTTTCCTTTCACTTCTCCCTCGGTGTGGTTTCTTCTCAGGAAGTGAGGGCCCCCCTTCAGAAGCTGTGGCCACTCTGTGCCATCAGCTTCTATTGGCGGAAAACTGCCCACGTGTTTGCCGTGCGTGGAGACCCGTGTCCCTGGAAATGGGGATCCTGGTAATTGAGGGGTCTTCTCCAACACATAACTTTGGCCTCCGCTTCGGGTAAACGGGAGGTACACAGCGTTCCCCTGTGTATCAATCGGCTGGTGGTACTGATTTCGATCAACTGCTAGGGATCAAGCAATCGGTCATCTACTGGGCACGTCGTTAAGGGTGGATGCTGCCTAAGGGATGCACTGTGCGCGTATAGACCCGACTAGCACTGGTGTGCAATTGCACACCCCCTCGTTGGGCTCCGTGGTGGGTGGTGCGGTCGGGTCCGAATCTCAATTCCTCCAACATGGATAAAAAAAATTCTTCATCTCTCGTCAACGCTCCGCTACCTATTACGAATGATAACACGGATCCTCAAATTTCAATCACTAACGCTCGATTCTTCATCATACACTGTATTGAAGGAGGCTTTAACGAAACATCGCCATTCCTTATACACAAATGCATTGCAGCCAATGTAGGTGAAGTAAAAAAAGTAAAATAACTAAGATCTGGAGACCTTCTAGTAGAAGTGTCCAACAATAGACAAGCGTCAAAAATCAAGAAAATAACGAACTTTGGGCCAAAATCTGTTACAGTGTCCCCTCATACATCCCTAAACACATCAAGAGGAGTGATATCAGAACCCGACCTTGTACACTGCTCGGAAGCCGAACTTTTAGAAAACCTGAGTGAGGACAGCGTGTGCGCTGTCCGTCGAATCACTATTCGTCGCAATAGCCAAATTATTAATACAAAACACATTGTCTTAACCTTTCAGTCTCCCACTATTCCATCCCATATTAAAGCCGGCTATCTATTATGTCCCGTTAGACCATACGTACCAAATCCTATCCGTTGCTTCCAGTGTCAAAAGTTCGGTCATACTAAAACCTCCTGTCGTGGATCACCGGCCTGCGCTCGTTGTGGTGCCTCTGACCACGACAGTGCCACCTGCTCTGCAGTTGCAAAATGTGTAAACTGCAAACAGGAACATCCATCGTATTCAAAGTCATGCCCGAAATGGGCATTTGAAAAAGAAATTCAATCACTGCGGGCCTCTCAAAAACTCTCTTATCCTGAAGCCCGTAAAATAGTTGAAAGCCGTACCCCTAAACCTGGTCTGTCTTATGCTGCAGTGACAAAATCAACAAAATCCGTAGCAATTCAAACCGATCCACCGAAACCCATACCTGTTTCTTCTTTTACTTCCACTCCAATAGCTAAACCTGTTTCTAATAAGAATCACTCTAACATAGGAAACCACAAAAACACAACAAAGAAAAGTGCATCTGCAGGCCGGCCACAAATCAAAAAATCCTCAGCTTACAGGTCCAAATATAATAAATCCAGAATGAAAAACATCCCACCACAACGGCCCATTGATGATACTATCCTCCGCTTGTCTCCATCGGACTCTGACATTACAGACAGTGCAATGGATGATGATCTCATCCCTAGTACCCCACCTCAACCTTCGGGGATTAATAAGAAGTTATCAACTATCCCTAACACAACTTGATAATGGCTCTGCTGTTGTCCTGGAACTGCCACGGTTTTTTAAATAAAAACGATGAACTTAAAACACTGATTTATGACCATAATCCCGCCTGCATAGCCCTACAAGAAACCTTTCTAAAAACCACTAGACATACTACTATTCGCAACTACAAGATACTTCGAAAAGACTATGATTTCAATGACAGGGCCTCTGGTGGTGTTGCCCTAATAATAAACAATAGATATCCTCATATAACCATCAATCTTAGCACAAATCTCCAAGCAGTTGCCGCTCGTATTCACCTTAAACATCTCACGACAGTCTGCAGTATCTACCTCCCTCCTAATGAAACTTTCAATCAAAGATCCCTTAGTAACCTTATTCAACAACTTCCTCCTCCATTCATACTCCTTGGTGATATGAATGCACATAGCCCATTATGGGGCAGCAAAGACACAAATAACAGAGGTGAGCAAATAGAACAAATACTGACAGATTTTTGCCTATGCATCATGAACAATGGTGACAATACATACTTCCACTACCCAACTAAATCCTTTCATGCCATAGACCTTGCCATCTGTTCACCCTCGATCCTTCCAATGTACAATTTCTCTGTTTCCGGTAATCTACATAATAGCGATCATTTTCCGATTCTTCTCTCACCTCTGTACCAAAACCCCAAACCTAACTCTTCTCTACCAAAATACATCCATAATAAGGCAGACTGGCAAAATTTCACTTCCCTGTCGACAATATTACCTAATATGATTGAAGGAACCATTGACGAGGTCGTCAACAAGGTTACCTCTACCATCCTTAATGCAGCAGATCACAGCATACCAAAATCGGGCACACATTGTCGTAGAAATAAAAAACCGTGGTGGAATGAGGCATGCGCCTTAGCAAAAAAGCAGCAGCAGAGAGCGTGGGGAACTTTTCGTCGCTACTCCACCACTGATAATCTTCTTAAATTTAAAAAATCAAAAGCATATGCACGTAGGATAAGGAGACAAGCTCAAAGAGAATCCTGGATTCAGTACGTCTCCAGTATTTCCACGTCGACATCTAGCAAGGAGCTATGGGACAAAACTAAAAGAATCATGGGAATCTGCAATAACCACTCAATATCCTGTCTCTCTGTCAACAACAGCATTATTTCAGAACCTAAAAATATTGCAAACACCATAGGTGAAACACTTGCTTATACTTCCTGCAGTACCTCTTATCCAAATTCCTTTTTACCTTATAAACAACAATCCGAACGGCAAGTATTAAACTTTAGAACCTCCGTACATCTCTCTTACAATAGCGCCTTCACTATCCACGAATTAAAGAGAAGCTTAAAACAATCACCTAATACTTCACCTGGTCCTGATGGCATCACCACAGAAATGCTAAAACATCTTTCCCAGGATTCATTACTAACCCTTCTGCAACTCTATAACAAAATTTGGAATGAGCACACCTTTCCATCTTCTTGGAGAAATGCAATAGTCATTCCCTTCCCCAAACCTGGCAAAGACAACACCAACCCAAATAATTATCGTCCCATAGCCCTCACAAGTTGCTTATGCAAAATCATGGAGCGTATGATAAATGCTCGCCTAGTTCACGTTCTCGAAACCAAGGGCCATATACACCCTTTTCAAAGTGGATTTCGAAAAGGCAGATCCACCATTGACAACATTTTGATTTTAGAGACTCAAATACGTAACGCTTTCTTGAGAAGGAACCATCTCGTCTCTATATTTTTTGATATAGAAAAAGCATACGATCGCACATGGAGATACGGTATACTGCGTGACCTACATAATCTGGGCTTCCGGGGTAACCTACCTATCTTTATCAAGAATTTTCTCTCGCAACGAAACTTAAAGGTACGCATCAATGATATTCAATCAGACAATTATGTGCAAGCAGAGGGCGTACCCCAGGGCTCTGTTCTTAGTGTCACCCTCTTCTCCATAAAAATAAACGACATACTTAATCAACTCCCTCCGACTGTGCAAGGTAGCTTATATGTAGATGACCTTCAGATCTCCTGTCAGGGGCAAGACATGCGTTACATAGAGCGACAGCTTCAAACTACTGTAAACCGTATCCAAAAATGGTGCAGCATAAACGGCTTCAGTATCTCGGGAGAAAAAACTACTTGCATTCACTTCTGCCGAAAGCGGGGTATCCATCCAGATCCAGAACTTCATTTAGATGGTACAACAATTGCTGTAGAAGAGCATAGTAAATTCTTAGGCATGTACTTTGACAAAAAGCTGACCTTTCAAGAAACACGTCTCTCATATTCGAAACAAATGCGAGAAAACCATGAATATTTTAAAGGTACTTTCTAATACCAGATGGGGGGCAGACCGAGACACCATGCTACGGATATACCGTGCCATGATACGGTCTAAAATAGACTATGCCTGTTGCTCTTACGGGTCTGCTTGCAAGTCAGTTTTAAAAAAACTGGACACCGTGCATCATTCAGCACTACGCATTTGCTCTGGAGCATTTAGAACATCACCTGTAAATAGTCTTTACATCACCTGTCACGAGCCACCTCTCACCCTCACTCATCAAAAGCTGTCATTGAATACATACTTTCGCATACTCTCTCATTCCTCACATCCTTTAAAGGACTCTTTTATAGATACCCATCTGGACAGATTTTACAATCATCGCCCTTCATGTACCCCTCCCTTTGGACTCCGGATCCGTAGGAGCCTAGTCGGTACCCAGTTGCAGGATGCCATAGTCTCTTCTTGTTCTCCTAATGAAATCCCACCCTGGACCGAAATGCAAATACCATACCTTCAGCCCTATGAAGGCTTCATCAAACAGGATACTGACCCCAAAATATACCAACAGCTGTTCTTAGATCATAGAAATAAATATGAAAGTTATGAAGACCTCTACACAGATGGATCTAAAACCAGTAATCACGTTGGCTTTGCCTTCGTGAATAATAATTATTCTTGCAGCTACACTCTCCCTCCGTTTTGCTCTGTCTTTACAGCCGAATTACTGGCCATTTATGAAAGCCTTCTGTACATCTCCAGAAAAAACACAAAGAATTATATAATCTATTCTGACTCCCTCAGTGTTCTGGAAAATCTGAAATCTGACTCCCTTACCCACAACTATATCATTAAAGTACTACGTCTGTACAAACAGCTTATAAATCGTGGGTACAGTATTCTCCTCTGCTGGGTACCCAGTCATATTGGGATCGCTGGCAACGAGAAAGCAGACACACTTGCCAAGCTCGCGACCCTCCCGTACAGCGGCAACCTATCCTATAACGACATTAAGTGTAGCATCTCTAGCATTATAGATGGTATCTGGATCGATAAATGGGACAGTGAAACTGGGAACAAACTTCATTCTATACGCCCAGCTCTCACGCATTGGCCTTCTCACCCCTATCGCAGACTGGATGTCGTCTTGACACGCCTCCGCATTGGTCATACGAGGCTTACACATAAGCACCTACTCCTGGGTGAATCTGCCCCGGAGTGCCACCATTGCCATACCAACCTTACCATTAGTCATGTTTTAACTTCATGCACCGCTTTTAATAATTTTTACACAATATTTTTTAACTGTTCTCATCCTAAACTTGACGATATATTGGGTGAAACCCCGCACCGTAACTTGTTTGCATTTCTTCGACGTATCAATATTCTTTACTCAGTGTAAAGTGTACACTTTTCTCTGACTGGTATCTGGATGGGAGCCCCCATCCAGACGTCCTTTTCACCTTGTCCATTTTACCTCCTTTTAACCTCTCTACAGTTCGCTTTTACTGATTTTAGACCTCAAAGATTTTAGCTTTACATGTTTTACGCAACACGTTTTTACTTGAAAACTTTGTTTTACTATATATACACATAGTCTGGCGCAGTTTGTCCTTTCTGGACCTTGTGCCATTAAACCCCAACCAACCAACCAACCAACCAACCTGACAAAACCTGACATCTCTTGCATAATAAGACAATTGGATCAGTAAATGGAACAGCAGAACTGACAAACTGCGTGCTATACGAATATTTCTCTCTCACTGGTCATCTCATACCTACTGCAAGTGTGATGTCATTTTGACACGTCTATGTATCACTCACAGCACGATTACTCATAAACACCTTCTCGGTGAACCAGCACCACAGTGTCCTCATTGCTATACTCGCCTTGTTATCCATCATATTTTCTCTTGTGCAGCTTTTAAGAATTTCAACCAATCTTACTGATCCAATCCTTAACTGATCTTACTCGTATTGATCTTATATCTGAGTCACACACTGTCCCCAAACTTGCAGACATTGTTATTGAAATCCTACACCTAAATTTGTTCCATTTCCTTAAACTCGTGTATCTTCATTTTTCGATAGGAAATGAATGGCTTATCCTGACTAGTATCTGTATGGGATCCCCATCCAGATATGTTCTCATACTTACTTATATGTACCTTAACGAATTTTCTCACGCCATTCATCTTCTTTTAATTTTCCTGTTTTTATAGCATTTACCGATTTTTATATATTGTTTCTAACTTGAAGTCATAACTTTGTTATTTTACATATCGTATGGCACAGTATATCCTATTAGGAACTTGTGCCATTAAACTCCAACCAGCCAATCGCACAACCAGTATCATGTCTAATTATTCTCGCATTATGCATCGCGTAATTGGGCAGTACCTCTACCTGCCGACAACAGCCCCTCCGTCACGTATGGTCAAACTGCGATCGCTCTCTGGCAATCCTTAAACGCTTAAATCGCATTGTATCGTGTGTACAACGTTCACATGGGTCCTTACTTTGCCAAAATTCCGTACTCTTGAAAAACTGTAATAAAAGTCCTACTATTTGAGATATTAGAGGAAACTCCTTTCCGTATTTTAAGAAAATCGGGACCGCTTTTGAAAAATCAGACAGTTTTAGAACAATATCCAAAGTTTGAAATTTTAGAAAATCCAGAATCCGTTCGAACCCTGGTGTACGCGAAAAATAAAGTCACGTTACTTTAAGAGCTTAAACTCCTCCTGATCAGATGTGAGGTTTGCCAGGAAGGAAGAGTTGCTCCTCGAATTCACAACTCGTGGCGTTTAATTTGCATCCCAATTTAAAGTAATTGGGGAAAAGTAAAACACAGTTTGAAATCAAATCCAATCGATTTAATTATCCCTTAACGTGAACAGCAGAAAATTTACTAAGCCACTCAAAAAAATATTCCAGTAAAATGCAATTTTCTTTAGTCATCTTAATAACTGAGCAGTCTTCTCCCGAATTACAAAGCTCAATAGAAATATAATAACTCTTATATTATATTGGATGGTCCGGTTACTTACATACTTAATTTTTATAGATATCAGTATAGGAAACTTGTTTTGACCCCTAATACTTTTTTCAATGAAAGTGTCTACGAAATTTAAACTATGGCTCATGGATTTGCTAAAATTCCGAAAGTTTCAAATATTGTCCTCAAACGCCGTGCAGGTTTTTAAAGTGGTCCTGTTTTTCATAACATACGGAAAGATATTCTTTTGAGTATCATAAACAATAGAACCTTTTTGTACAATTTTTCAAAAGTTCAGAATTTTACAAAATTAAGGCCCGGTAAGAACCCTGTCTATACTCGGGGCAAACCTAACCTTATAACGAAGGAGAAGGCTAGAGGGGCCATTTCACTACTCTCCGCAGTTATGGCTGCGACACTCGTTTCTCCTTCCAATTATTTGGCTGTCAACATCACAAAGTAATACAATCACAAGGAAAATCAGCAGTACTCAAGTGCAGCCAGCACAAAAGGGGTCTATATCATTGGTCAAGCGTCTGGGAAGGCGTTACTTGCGATTTCTGACTTAATCCGTTTAATTACTGCATTCAAGTAACAAAAATATACAATTATTTTATAACATGCACTTTATTTTAGTAGTTAATAGATGAAAAATGTCTTAGTTTTGTAATAAGCTGGGCAAACGGAAAGAATTACTTGAGAGTAGCGGAATCACGCGGTCGATAGCTTTACCTCCACTGTCAGGTTAGGTTTGCCCCAATAGTTATTAAGGACCATACAGAAAAATAAAATAATATCCAAAATATTGTTTTAATAATGATGCAAATAATACTAGAAATGTACAATACAGATGTAGATTACAGATGATAAGAAGGGTGGATCGAAACTTTTATTTTAGTAGGGGTGGATCGAAACTTTTACTTTTTCGGAATTTCAAAACCTACCAATGCGGAAAAAATGTTCTTCAATATGGAGATAAAGGGAAAAATAACTAAAAAATTTAAATTTAAAATTTGATACTACCGCAGGGAGTTGAATACCCGAAAAAGAGAAAAACAGAGTAAAATTTGCTTTTATATGTCGAAAGCAAAAATACTATTAATCAGAACCTACCTATGAGGAAAAGATGTCCCATAGTATGGAGATAAAGAGAAAAATAACCAAAATACTTAATTTTAAAATTTAATACTGCCGCAAGGGAGTTGAATTTTCGAAAAAAAAAAGGGAAAAATGAGTAAATTTTTCTCTTCTATGGAGAAAACAAGATTGTTTATCAGAACATACCTATGCAAGAAAGATGTTCTACAGTATGGGGATCAAAACAAAATTAGTTTTAAAATTTAATTTTAGAAGCTAATATTGCGGCATGATGTGCGAATTAAACACGGGAAAATACTTAATTTTAGTTAGATGATTTTCGACTCAAAATTATTGTTTTTCTAGAATATAAATTTACAAAACTGACAATTACTGAATAATGAGTACTCAGTATTAAGTAGTAGTCCTAAGAATTACAGCGTACTTTGCAAAATTTCATGACCCAAACCCCTCTCCCTGCACCGTTGTATACTATCGGCAACCTCCTTTAGAGCAGTAAGAATTTTTTGTTTATTAACTGCGTTGTGTATGTGTATTTGAACTAGTACTACACTATATCTATGTTAAGAAGACATGATTTTCCCTGCGTTTTGGTCTGTGGATGTGGTATGCAATGAATACGTTTCCTACGAAAAGTTAAAAAGGTACGTATGTTGGCATTCAAACAAGAAACTAAGTAAAGAGGCAGGATCTACACCGAGGCTCGTGTGAAGAAGATGCAAATAAGTCTCACGAGAACTGGAAACAAGCTTCCATTCCAATAATGGACCATTTCAGCATTTTGAGAAAAATAAATCATACCAATAATTTGCGCTCTTCCAAAATTTACAGACATGTAGCTGATGTACTCTGGGCAAGGCCAGGTTTTTTCAAAGATTGTGTGTTCCATTATCGCTTTTCTTCTACAGTCTTTCAGTGTTAGTCCTATCTTTACGTCCATTAAAGTATAAACCAAACTGCGAATGGTTATAATCTGTTGCAACTGACTGAGGCTATGGTGATTCTTGCCTTTCTTATCTGATGCCGAGTTTTATATATGTCAACAACATTTGATACATAGCTTTGTGAGATAATGTCTATATCTAAGGGCAGCTGACACAATTGGTGAGCGTGCTCGGTAGCAAATGCCAAATCGATCCAATGTACTTGCTAAGTGCGTAAAATTTCTCACTACAAATATGACGTCCTCATCGTTTAGGGCTCCACTTTCAATGATACCTGGTGTTGGTGAAAAGTAAGTATTCTCGAATATACGCCGCTTCAGCTTACATTCATTAATCAAATCCACTGAACAGAAAGAAACATAATTTCTTTCAGTTTGCTGGTTTAATAAAAATTCTCCTCGTTCATTGGTACTTTTTGTTTTTCTTAAGCGGTAACGACAAATTATTTACAAGTACGTGTCGATTTATGACAAAGAGCATTTGCTTTCTTTCAAGACCACGATAGTTATCTAAGTATTATTTCATTTTTCTCAAAATGCTGAAGTGATCAATTATAGGGATTGAAGCTTGTTTCCAGTTCTCGAGTGACTCATTTGCAATTTCTTCACCTGAGGACAGAAGTCTAGATGTAGATCCCGTCTCTTTACTCCGTTTCTCTTTTAAATTCCAACATACGTATATTTTAAGTTTTCATAGGAAGCATATTCGTTGCATACTACATCCACACATCAAAACAAAAGGAAAATCATGCCTTCTTAACATAGCCATAGTGTAGTACTAGTTCAAGTACACATACACAACGCAGTTCATGAACAGAAAAATCTTATTATAATGTGGTTGTTGATCGTATTCAATGGTGCACGAAGAGGGGTCTGAGTCATGAAATATAGCAAAGTACGCTGTACTTCTTAGGACTACATCTTAGTACTGAGTACTCACTATTCAGTAATCATCACTTTTGTAAATTCATATGCTAGGAAAACAATAATTTTGAATCTAAAATCAGCTAACTAAAATTAAATCTTTTTTTAAACCCACTCTTCTTGCGGCAGTCTTACATTCTAAAATTAAATTTTAAAACTAATTTTGTCTTGATCCCCATACTGTAGAACATCTCTTCTGCATAGGTATGTTCTGATAAACAATAATCTTGTTTTCTCCATAGAACAGCAAAATTTAGTCATTCCCCCCCCCCCTTTTTTTTTCAATTGTTGAATTTTAAGTTATTTTTCTCTTTATCTTCATACTATCGAACATCTTTTCCGTATAGGTGGGTTCTGATTAACAGTATTTTTGCTTTCTCCATATAAAAGCAAATTTTACACTTTTTTCCCCTTTTTTACGATATTCAACGCATCTGCGGCAGGATTAAATTTTTAATTAAAAATTTTTAATTATTTTTCCCTTTTTCTCAATACTATAGAGCATCTTTTTCGCATAAGTAGGTTTTGAAATTCCCAAAAAAGTTTTATTCGATCCACCCCAATGACTAGGGAAAAGACTACGCGGCTGCGTCTTATGATTTGGATACTCAGTTTTCCTCATTTGCATAACTGTGTATGGTGTTTCGGAATTTTGAGGATGATCGTTGCCCCCCAGTCGCCTCAGATGTGTATCCTCTATTCATACAACGAAATTTATCAAATTTTTCTAAAATAAGCCAAAATTTTTCTAGCATGATTTTAGCCACAACCCTTGCTTCTATCCAACACTTTCAAGCCAATTCCGGAAGAGCAACGCCCCTCAGGGGGAAGACCTTTTTTAAGTTTATACGGGTGTCGCAATCCCGGGGCCCCAGTGATCTTTCGCTTTTCTTTGCTCTACTCTCCTCTCCTCTCTTCTTAGCTTTATCCTTCCCTTTCCCCCTCGGTGTGGTTTCCTCTTTGGAGATGAAGGCCCCCCTTTAGAAACTGCGGTCGCCCTGTGCCGCCCGCTTCTATTGGCGGTAAACTACCCACGTGTTTTCCGTGCGTGGAGACCCGTGTCCGCGGAAATGGGTATCCTGGTAATTGAGAGGTGTTCCCGTAAAGGAAATCATCATTACGGAATTTCCATAGACACAGGAGAAGCTTCAACACATTGCTTTGGCCTCGGCTTCGGGTAAACGGATGGTATGCAGCGTTCCCCTGTATATCAATCGACTGGTGGTACTGATTTCGATCAATTGCTAGGGATCAAGCAATCGGAAATCTACTGGGCACGTCGTTAAGGGTGTACGCTGCCTAAGGGATTTACTGTGCGCGTATAGACCCGACTAGCACTGGTGTGCAAAATGCACACCCCCCTCGTTGGGCTCCGTGGTGGGGGGGTGCGGTTGGGTCCGAATCTCAATTCCTCCAACATGGCTTCGAAAAATTCTTTGTCAAACGTCAACGCTCCGCTGTCTACTTCCAATGAAAACACTGATGCACAATTTGTAAGCATGAATGCTCGATTCTTCATCATCCACTATGTTGAATGTAACTTTTAAGAATGGTGACGTTTCATTATGCACAAATGTATCACCGACAATGTAGGAAAAGTCAAAAAAGTTAAAAAATTAAGATCTGGAGACCTGTTAGTAGAAGTATAAAGCAATAGATAAGCTTCCAAAATCATGAAGATTAAAAACTTTGGCCTAAAAACTGTTACATAAATCCCATACATCCCTAAACATCTCACGAGGAGTCGTATGAGAACCCGAACTTTTGCACTGCTCTGAAGCTGAAATATTAGAAAACCTTAGAGATGAAAAAATATGCTCTGTCCGTCGAATCACTATTCGAAAACATATTGTCTTAACTTTTCAGTCACCCACTATTCCATCCCATATTAAAGCTGGCTATTATCTCCCGTAAGACCATACATCAGCGTTTCTCAACGCGGGGGGCGCAGAGCGTTTGCACGGGGGGGGGGGGACGAGAAAAAACAAAGAGCAACTAGTGATGCATGTTTTTAAAAAATCCATCTTATTAATTCTCATTTTTACTCAAAAATATATCCATTTTCACTTAAAATGTTCATTCAAACTATACTGATAACATTAGTTTGTAGAAAATTCGACTAAATGTTCATTTTTGAAGATTAAAAAACTGAATGTATGGTGAAAAATGTGAGGGGGGCGCCACCTTAAGTCAGCCTTTTTTGGGGGGGTGGGCGACGTAAAAAAGGTTGAGAACCGCTGATATAAAACATAATTTTTAGTTCTCGTTCGATTAATTATTATTTTAAGGATGTATCTATACTTACTTTGTACTATGTTTTCTATACTCCCTGTGTTGCACTGATTTTTTATATAATGTTTTTGTGCATTTATTTATTCTTAAAGACTTATTTTACACTCGATCAAGTTTTTCTGTCATAGATTTATTGGTAGAAACCAATATGAAAATCATTAAATGTTAAATATTTATATTTTTTCCTTTTGGTAATTTCCTACGAATTTATTATATATCTTCATGGTTAAAAAAACGGATAAATTAAAAGATTTTAACATCAGTTTCATTCGATTTCATCTTTTTTTTATAAGAGCTGCAATTTATAAGTATGTATACGAATGTTATACTTTGCCTTATTCCTGTTTTCGCATTTTTAAAAACGTTATTAATATTGAATATTAACATTGTTATTACAAAGAATTAAGTTTTGTACGTAAAATTTTACAAGTCATATACTTTTATGTATTTTGGAGAAAGCACTCGTATTTATTTCATAGCGCACTTTCATGAAGTGTAGATGTAGTTTAGGAATATGGAAATAGTTCAGGAGGCTCGTTCATTTTTCGAGTTTTTACAAGAATGCCGTTCTCAAGGAAAACCTGAAAAAGTCGGATGAATTACTTTTAAAAGTATTTGCAAATAACAATTAACAATCTCATGTCGAATATATTAAGTTAAAATATATATTATCAAAGCAATTATTTTTATTATTAAAAGGTGCATATTTAGTTTTTAAGATATTTAATACTAGCGGCCTCCGGCGACCAGTTGGTTCGCCATCTTAATAAATCTTGTTCGGAGAGACTCCTGTTCTTCACCGGCTTCCTTGGCACTCAAATCTCTGATTCTGAATGGAATTTAAAATTAAGATGGTTACAAACAGAGACGGCCCTACGGTAAGTGTCGTCCCTGCTCATGTAAAAAAGACGCCCCCTTTTATGCTACTTAGATTTTGAGTTCGAAATGACGCCCCTTCGAAGCCGGCGCCCAGATGCGTTGCTTACTGTGTCGGGCCGCCCCTGATTACAAAAATAAGATGGTTAAATGATAAAAACCTGCAAAAAGGAACAAATTATTTTCGTCTTATATTAATTCTGAAGAGCTTCTGGATGTATTGGCCTTTATCAAAAATGGAAAGGAAAAAAAAAAAAACTAAGAACATTTTCTGATTTTAAATACGCACTAAAGTGCTCTGTATTAAAAGCGTATTATAATCCATGGTTCTTCCCTATTTTCTTTCCTTATTCCATTACGTTGGAAAGAATATCATTATTCATGAGTGTGATTAAACACAACTAAAATTGATATTTCTATCCTTTTTCTGGATGTAATACATTAGAAATAAATGGAAAAAGCTGTGCAGAAAAATGCACAATTCGAACTGAAATAAAGTTTAAAAACTCATTCAGGTGTATTCATAATTTAAGTAGCAAAATCAGACGATAAATAGCGCTTGGCGCTAGAATCACATCTCAAAATCGTATATAAACCATTTTATTTGTTGCCAAATTAAAAAGTTGAACGTTTTAGTCTCGGAAAATTTCGAAATCATATTTTTCTTTTGAGTATAAAACATTTCATTCCTGCTCTGATTTCACATGCACACGATGTTTTAATTAAAAAAATAACCCTACAAATAATGTAAACCAAAAAAATTCGTTATTCTTTTATTTTTACTTCAAGAGTCTGAATAATTTAATAAACTCGCCAAACATGGCAACCTTGATAGCTAAACTCTCTCTCTTTCCACTGCGGGTTACAATTGCGAAATGGCGAGAACAAAAATGATCATTTTGCGACACGTTTTTTATCGATATCTCATAAAATAATTCGAATTTCGAAAAAACCGCTTCGAGGTGTGTCGAGACCCGTCTTGGAGAATTTCCGTACAAAATTTGGTGAGTCTACGATCACCCGTTTCGGAGCTACGCGAGACACAGACAGACAAACGGACAGTTTACAGATTGTTTTATATAGACTGTAAAAGTTTGAAAACCTTTCCCTCGCACTTGGAAATCCAGGCTTGGGACTGGCAAAGCATTTCTGCTTTGGCGGTTTTAAAAGGTTGTGGACTTGGCAGAACAAGTCCTTGTCTTTTTTTTTTTTTTAGGAGGGAGTGGGGGTAATTCGGCCCTTTAAAACACAAACTGCCTGAGTTTTAAAAGTCTCTTATTGCTTTACTACGGTATGGGAGTATTTTCTTTCGGGCTGTTTGTTCTCAAATGTCTCCGGCTCTTGGTTTTCAGGTCGACAGCTTCAGAGTGTCTTTTTGCTTTTCCAATCGAAGGTGCGGATTGTTCCATCTGAACATACCGATCACAGCTGGTGCTGCTAGACAATTTCTTACTCCTAAGTTTTTCAACCATTGTATCCATACTTTCAGATGAAAGAGAAAAACCATCAGATATAAACGGTGTACCTCCTTCAGCAACCGACTGCTTGTCCTGCGTTTTGTGGTGCATCTTTTCAACCGGACTCGAATGATCTTGTACTTTCGGAAGTGCAAACAGTAGCGGTCTGAAGTTTATTTCTGTTCTTGATGCAATCTGAGAAAAATCCATAGGTCCCGTAGACTCACCATTCATCTCCAGAATCAGACTTGAGATTGGTTACCTAGAATAAAACAAAAGATAAAAAAGTTTATTTTAACTCTTTCATACTAATCAATAATAAAGACAAGAGTAACAGATTGTTTGCTAGTTACTCCTCAACTGCACAATCTTTTATAACCCAGGTAGCACAGAGATATTGCCCAATATCAAAATTACAATATTGGGCAATATTAAATGGACCCCCCCTAAATGATATTCCTGAATATTATTTTTTGACATTCAGAGATATCAGTTTCCAACATTTCTGAATATTTTTTTTCAGATATCCAGGAATATCTTTTTCTGATATTCGTAAATATTATTTTTTGACATTGAGCAATATTGGTTTCCAGCATTTCTGAATATTGTTTTCAGATATCCAGGAATATCTTTTTCTGATGTTCCTAAATATTATTTTTTGACATTGAGCAATATTGGTTTCCAACATTTCTGAATATTGTTTTCATGTTTCTCCCATCAGGGAAAATATTGATTGTAAAAGAAATTGGGGGAGGGGGGACTTGACTAATTAATATTTCACATGTAGACCTTTTTTTTTTTAATTATAACTCAAAAGAGAATTTTTTAATGCTTTAATATGAAATGAAAAATTTTCTGTAGTAACTACAGAAAATTTTTCATTTCATTTTAAAGCATTAAAAAATTCGCTTTTGAGTTATAATTTCAAACAAAAAAAAAAGGTCTACATGTGAAATATTAATTAGTCAAGTCCCCCCCCCCCAATTTCTTTTACAATCAATATTTTCCCTCAGAAGTAGGAGCCCAAACATACAATATTGACCTGATGGCTGACGCTTTAATAGGTTAGATGAAACATGTCTTTTTTTTTACTTTTTAATGACTGGGAAAAAAATTTTTGTACATGAGTTTTCATTTGATGGTGCTAAAAGATCATTCTTCACGCAGATTCTGACTCACCTTTTGGAGAACGTAAAGGCCTTTAATAGTGAAATTGTGCAGCAATTTATATTGTAGAGTACAATTAAAAGCTTGAACAAATATAGTTGAAGCTTTTACTATAGAAAGCTATTTTATAATTACCTATAGAATATAAAATTTACTTTGGATTTTATAGTAGCCACTACTCATAAAATCCACAAAGACAATATATTTTTAATTAATACAGCTCTGCTATAACAACCTCAGTGTTAAATCAAACTGCATACTCTTTTCTTTGGTCAACACAGTTTATCTAGAATTTTTCAGAAAGATTGTGGGAGTTATTACCAATTTCAAAGTATACAATAAATGTTTGCCATATGTGTAAAGGGAAAAGGGAGGGGGCAGGAAGTATAAATAGAGCTTTTCTTCGAGTAAAATAATAGCTATTAAAGAAAAAAAAATTCCAGTAATATGCTCATATTTCTTTTTTTTTTACTCTGTACTTACCTTGAAACGTTTCTCACAAAATGTAATTTGCCATTGGAGGTTATTCCCCCCCCCTAATTTATATTAATTTCAATGAAGCACTAATGCATCTTAGATACAATGAATTCATTTTCAATATTTGTATTAAATATTTGTATTAAAACTTAATCTCTTAAGCCTTTGGATTTCATAAAAAAATTACAAGAGGGGTGAATGATAATTCCAGTTACGAGTGATTAAATACATTTCTTTATAATGTTTCAAAGTACAGTAGAACCTTGGTTATGCAATGCTCCATGATATTCAATGTGACACCTTGGTTAATGTAAAAGATTCATGATCAGACTTCGGATGATTACACATCCATCTGCACTTGATTACAAGAATTGATAAGGATTACGACTATGGCCAATTCCTAAAAGGATTATGACCGGTTACTGTTAAATTTGCAAAAAGGTAGTAATCTTGATCTTAGTGAAATCAAATATTCCGAAAATTCTGAAGTAATGCAATTTTATTACACTATTTCTGTAGAATTTATAAAATAGCATTCTTATAGGGAATTACATTTGACTGTAATCGTTTCAAAGTCTGGACATGATCTGCAGTATGTTTAAAACTGTAATTGTGATTATGATTGTCAGTGTTATCCGAGGCATGTTTGACCACCTTGGCCACCACTTGTTTGGTGGCCACTTGACCACCTTGGATAATCAGGGTTCTACTGTAACTTGATCGAAAAGCAAATATTATTGGTTGTAAACAACCGAAGAAGAAAATATTAAAATAAATAAATTTTGATTTGAAATAAATGGATCAAAATCTTTTTTGGGCTACATTTTAAGATTTTCATTAAATTGGAAATGCTATTAAAATTGAGTAATGCTTAAAATTGCACAATTGTAAATTTTAAAAACTAATTTAAGTTTTAATTCATGCAAAACAAAATGCGCTTTAAACAGCTTACTGGAAAAGGATTAACACTGGTAAAAAATTAGTAATGTACATTTTTAATATTTTAAATATCCCTAATTATAAACACACTTCAAATTAAGTTTTCTTTCCAAAAAATTACATGAAACAGATTTTCATATTTTATTTTTAAAAACAAAATTATCTTTATAAGTTTTCAGTATAATTGTCCACAATATCAAATGTTAGGGAACAATCTGAAGCACGAATCATTTTTTTATTCTAATCAGATGCTTCAGCTAAACTTCGACCAAACATATTTGCCAAAACCTCCTTGTCCTTCTCCTTAAACTTCAAAGCAGCAGCAGCTACAAAAGAAAGAAAAAAGAAAGCTTTTCAGACATGTAATTGCTACACGATAAAATTAGCTAAAATATTTTAACCACATGGTTTGCTTAAAGGCTTAAATTATCAGAATGAAATTAGTAAGTTTCCCCCATCAAAATCAGGAAATTTTGCATTTTTAAATTAATAATTAGCGGAAGAATCAGATTTGACTTTTTGTTACTCTCTTTTACTCTTAAAATAATTGACAGTAGAAAAAAAAATAAAATTGATGAATATTTTAAACCTATGATATTGGAAAAACTATAAATTAAAAAATACATTGCTCATTTCAAAACATATCAAAATGGTATAGTATGCTGTTTTATACTAGTTTTTTAATTAATTAATGAAACAATACTAACTAGCAAGTTTGATCCCCAGATCCAATAATTTTTAATTAGATTGGGTTTTAGTTTGAGTTAAGTATTATTAGTGGCACCAGGGGCGTAGCCAGAAACTTTTCATAGGGGGGGGGGGTATGACCCCCCTACCCCCCCCCCCCTTGGCTACGCCCCTGAGTGACACCCAAAATTTGCTTAGACTTGGTAGAGAAAAAAAAAGCAATAACAGATAACTGACTGTTAGTGATAAATTTTAGAGTACTTACGTATTATCCCGGCAGTCTGCCAAGACGAGCAATTTTTTTTGCCAAGAGAAATGCTGGACATATGAAATTATTAATGGTTTTGAATACGATTGGGGCAACAGTTTGGCAACTCGTTTGACGGAAAAATAGTTTGGCTGGAATGACCACCGGGATAATACGTAAGTACCAATTTTAGGTTGGCCATGGAAGGTAAATTTCCATAAAATTGTTTTTATAAGAAAATCTAGAATTTAAATATAAACAAATGACACTTTTATGGCATAACAGTGACTATTCACCACAAATGAATTCTCATCCCTAATGAATAAGCATATTGATTACTTTAGGAGTTAATTACCTTAATGTTATGAGTTTTTTTTTTCCTGATTACTGTTTCAAATTTAAATCAGTTAGTAATAGCACAGGTTAATGCAATGTGTCATGATTTAAGAAAAACTGAAAAGCAACAAAATTCAAATTTAACATCTGAGTGTTTTCTCTTACATTAAAACTAATTTCATTGGGATATTGTTTTTTTTTGTGTGTGTGTGATTGTGGAATGCTACGTTAGGACTATCTGCCAAGGATGGGGGTGCCTTGGTAGGAGGACTTTATACGGTTTTCTAACGCTTATTCACATGTGATATTAGTAACAACTTGAATCAATTTAGTACTATGGTACTATACTATATCTTTCATTTCTGATATAAAAAATATGTATTTGTTTACTAATTGGGGAATACTTAAATTTGTTTACTATTCGGCTGTCGAATATTTAAGTATTTGGCCGAACCGTCACGGTATACAGTCGAATAGGTATACTGCCAGTATACCGAATATTCCGTGCATCCCTACATTGTACATTACCATACATAAAGAATTTGTTGATAGCTTCATTACAAAATGAGTAACACATGGTATTACTAAAATTAACACTTACATTATTGGGTCTTTCGGAAACCTATGATATTGGCGTTCAGGTTCTTTCACTCTAGCTGTGTCATAAAGGACACACGTAACATAGGAGGACTTCTTTTTTCTGTAGAAAGAAAAACTAATTAAAAAGGGGGTGAAGTCAAAACAAAAAGTTTTACAAATGACAATATTGAAGCAAAATAGCCCGTACATTAACATGAAATACTTTTACAAATAACTTATCCGTAATGTCTGTAACTAAGGGTAGAATCTTGTGTTTTGTTTTCTTTTTTTGCTGCCCCTCGGGCAATCTCTGAAATTATTTTGGTCACAGCCAAGTACAGTTTGTTGACCATGCAACTTTCGCTATACAATTGTTTTTTTTTTTTTTAATTGCGGCCGTTACTATGAAAAATGGATTTTTGACTACGTATGATTTGACTATGATGACAGAATTCTCTTGACGGTGATCGGCTGCTTGTAAACAAATAGGAAACGAGCACACTGAAAATAAAACAATAGTAGTTTCTTTCTTTCTACTCTTTTTGATAATTACCATGAAAGAAAATTCTTTTCTTTTTCTACGCTAAGAAGGTCCGGTAGGGAAGGGAAAATCAATGTTATCAAAGCGCGCTTCAATCCATTTTAAATAATTTTTCTTCTTGAAACATTTACCTTAAAAAATTCAAACGTAGTAAAATTTTATTGCTGAAAATCTCAACTATAACATATAACTTTTTAAAACTCGATAGTTATTTATCTTTAATGAAATGGAATTTATTAGACCATCGGATGTTCATGTTTTTCTTTTGACTGAGTGATTTGTCCGCGAAAGCTTTCTATTGGTCTCGTTTTTCGCGCCGATCCCGACCAATCCGGATCCTCGGAATCGGACTGTCTTCATCACAGGGCGCCTTCTATCGGCTTTCAAATTTAGATGCCAAAATTGCGGCTTTCGACCACGGAAGCTTCCCCTTCACATAATATACCTCCGTGGTATGTATTAAAAACTCGTTGTTGTTGTTGTGTTGGAACATATATTCGGATTTGTGTGCTTGGTCAAGAGAGCCGCTTATAAATACACGTCAAAGAAAGGACAAACATAAGGGGGGGGCGCGCACGTGCCTTGGGGGAGGACTTTTCTGTGTGTCTAGCGCGTATTCACGTTACATCTGGAGAATTTCCAGACCGCTAGACCGACGGCCCCGTGAGAGGACAGAACCCTGTTCCCCCACCTGAACCGGGGCCTTCGCTATTAGTAACGGGCCTGCGCGTGTATTTGGATGAGTCATCGAAAGAGGCCTACGGATGCTCGCGTCTTCCCGTATACATCAAGCAATTTTTAAGCTTTCCGATGCTTTGAAACGTTATTAAATGTAGTTTTAAGTAGTGATTGTGTTACTAATTCAAGTACGAACTCATTAACAGTTTCTTTACTATGATACACGCGGACATTAAAGTAAATAGATGCATGTAATTTGAAGGAAAAACAAAGTAGTGCTCACTCTCATGATTCATTATTTTAGCTTGAATTTTAATATACATGAAAAAATTAAGCTGACTTTTAGTATACATTAAAGTAAACGAATACACAAATGATACAGACATTTTTATGCATTTCTTTATACTGAATGTTTCAGTTTCACATTTTCAAAGCAGTTACAACCATTATTACTTTTAAAACAAAATATATGACGAGGAGCTGAAATAGAATTTAAAATATTTGATATTTACAATTCACGTATACAAAATTTAAGTACTGATATACTATTTAATTTTTAATCTTTAGTAAGGCGTAGGTATCAGAAGAATTTTTGCTATAATTATAAGTACAACCTGTGCACTGCAAGTCCTTGGTATTTACATGAAAAATAATCTAAATTAATTTAAAGAGAAACATTTAGAATGAATTACAAAATAAAGGGTGTTCCATAAATAGTAGTACGAACTTAAAGGGGAGATAATATATCAAAAGGATTAAGAATAACGTAACAGTGTATGATAAAACACGTTTGTTAACTGTTTTTATTTTGGTTAGTTCAAATGAGTTTATTTATCGAAAATTTTACCATTCGAAATGAAAATGATTTATAATTTCCAGTGTTAGTTCCATATACTTTTTCTTCTCCAAACAAAAAATACAAATTTTAGAAAACTATACTAGGAAATACCACTAATATTCCAACACCTTTTTTTAAAGTTATTATTAGCTGGCGATTGAAAACAAATGTTTTCGTCCCTGCATTGCTGTATATTAGGGTTATAGCTTTAAAAAAAAAAAAAAACCTGCTCCACGGACTTTGAATACAAATTAAGATAAACTAACACCTCTAGGACTTGAAAAATTTCAAGATCCCTTTTCACAAGTTGCGCTAAACACTGTAGTAAACTAAAAACAAACGATCTCTGAATTAATTACTTTTTATTATAGCCATTATCTAAATGGAACTTTGAATTTTAGTATGATGAACGCTTATACAAAATATTAATTCAATTTAAGTTTCCCCCTCAGGGGGAAGACCTACTCTAGGTCTTTACGGGTGTCGCAATCCCGGGGCCCCAGCCATCTTTCGCTTTTCTTTGTTCTACCCTCCTCTCCTCTTAGCTGTATCCTTCCTTTTCCCCCTCAGTGTAGTCTCCTCTGTGGAGGTGAGGGCCCCCTTAGAAGCTGCGGCCGCCCTGTGCCGTCAGCTTCTATTGGCGGAAAACTACCCACGTGTTTGCCGTGCGTGGAGACCCGTGTCCCCGGAAATGGGGATCCTGGTAATTGAGGGGTCTTTTCTCCAACACATTGCTTTGGCCTCGGCTTCGGGTAAACGGGAGGTACACAGCGTTCCCCTGTGTATCAATCGGCTGGTGGTACTGATTTCGATCAACTGCTAGGGATCAAGCAATCGGACATCTACTGGGCACGTCGTTAAGGGTGGATGCTGCCTAAGGGATGTACTGTGAGCGAATAGACCCGACTAGCACTGGTGTGCAATTGCACATCCCCTTGTTGGACTCCGTGGTGGGTGGTGCGGTCGTGTCCGAATCTCAATTTTCCCCAACATGGATATGAAAAATTCTTCGTCAATCGTCAACGTTCCGCTGTCAACCGCTAATGAACACACCGATACACAATTTGCACACATGAATGCCCGATTCTTCCATATCCACTCTGCTGAAGGTAAACTTAATGAAACATCGCCATTTTTAATTCACAAATGTATCACTGACAATGTAGGAGAAGTCAAAAAAGTTAAAAAATTAAGATCTGGAGACCTATTAGTAGAAGTATCCAACAATAGACAAGCTTGCAAAATAATGAAAATAAAAAACCTTGGCCTAAAAACAGTTACAGTGACACCTCATAGCTCCCTAAACATCTCCCGAGGAGTCGTATCAGAACCCGACCTTTTGCACTGCTCTGAAGCTGAAATACTTGAAAACCTAAAAGATTAAAAAGTATGCGCTGTGCATGTAATCACTATTCGGCGCAATAATCAAATAATCAATACTAAACATATTATCCTAACTTTTCAGTCTCCCACTATTCCATCTCATATTAAAGCCTGCTACCTATTATGTCCCGTCAGACCATATATACCAAATCCCATCTGTTGCTTCCAGTGCCAAAAGTTCGGCCATACTAAAACCTCCTGTCGTGGGTCACCTGTTGTGGTGCTTCTGGCCACGACAGTGAGTCCTGCTCTGCAGCTCCTAAGTGTGTACATTGTAAAGAGGAACATCCTTCATACTCCAGATCTTGCCCGAAATGGGCGTTTGATAAAGAAATCCAGTCCCTACGTGCCTCTCAAAGAATCTCATATCCCGAAGCCCGTAAGTTGATAGAAAGCCGGACACCAAAACCTGGTTTATCTTATGCAGCTGCAAAAAAATCAACCAAAACAATAGCAACCCAAACCGAACCACCAAAATCTGTACCTGTCTCCTTTCCTTCTGCAACAGCACAAATATCTAAACAATCAACTTCTAATCAAAATAAATCCTCCACAGCTTCACAAAAAAATACATTGAAGAAAGATGTTAACTTAACCCGACCACAAATAAAAAAGTCTTCTGTCTACAGAACTAAATATAACAAACCCAAAATCAAACATGTTCCTCCACAACGCCCTATAGATGACAGTATCCTACATTTGGACCCTTCTGACTCTGAAATGTCAGACCTCCCCATGGATGATGACGACATCCCTAGCACTCCTCTCAAGCGTACGGGGCCCCTCAGGGGGAAGACCTTCTTTAGGTTTTCACGGGTGTCGCAATCCCGGGGCCCCAGCGATCTTTCGCTCCTCTAATTTCTACCCTCCTCTCTGCTTCTGCTGTTTCCTTACACTTCTCCCTCGGTGTGGTTTCTTCTCAGGAAGTGAGGGCCCCCCTTCAGAAGCTGTGGCCACTCTGTGCCATCAGCTTCTATTGGCGGTTAAACTGCCCACGTGTTTGCCGTGCGTGGAGACCCGTGTCCCCGGAAATGGGGATCCTGGTAATTGAGGGGTCTTCTCCAACACATTACTTTGGCCTCGGCTTCGGGTAAACGGGAGGTACACAGCGTTCCCCTGTGTATCAATCGGCTGGTGGTACTGATTTCGATCAACTGCTAGGGATCAAGCAATCGGTCATCTACTGGGCACGTCGTTAAGGGTGGATGCTGCCTAAGGGATGCACTGTGCGCGTATAGACCCGACTAGCACTGGTGTGCAATTGCACACCCCCTCGTTGGGCTCCGTGGTGGGTGGTGCGGTCGGGTCCGAATCTCAATTCCTCCAACATGGATAAAAAAAATTCTTCATCTATCGTCAACGCTCCGCTACCTATTACGAATGATAACATGGATCCTCAAATTTCAATCACTAACGCTCGATTCTTCATTATACACTGTATTGAAGGAGGCTTTAACGAAACATCGCCATTCCTTATACACAAATGCATTGCAGCCAATGTAGGTGAAGTAAAAAAAGTAAAAAAACTAAGATCTGGAGACCTTCTAGTAGAAGTGTCCAACAATAGACAAGCGTCAAAAATCAAGAAAATAACGAACTTTGGGCCAAAATCTGTTACAGTGTCCCCTCATACATCCCTAAACACATCAAGAGGAGTTATATCAGAACCCGACCTTGTACACTGCTCGGAAGCCGAACTATTAGAAAACCTGAGTGAGGACAGCGTGTGCGCTGTCCGTCGAATCACTATTCGTCGCAATAGCCAACTTATTAATACAAAACACATTGTCTTAACCTTTCAGTCTCCCACTATTCCATCCCATATTAAAGCCGGCTATCTATTATGTCCCGTTAGACCATACGTACCAAATCCTATCCGTTGCTTCCAGTGTCAAAAGTTCGGTCATACTAAAACCTCCTGTCGTGGATCACCGGCCTGCGCTCGTTGTGGTGCCTCTGACCACGACAGTGCCACCTGCTCTGCAGTTGCAAAATGTGTAAACTGCAAACAGGAACATCCATCGTATTCAAAGTCATGCCCGAAATGGGCATTTGAAAAAGAAATTCAATCACTGCGGGCCTCTCAAAAACTCTCTTATCCTGAAGCCCGTAAAATAGTTGAAAGCCGTACCCCTAAACCTGGTCTGTCTTATGCCGCAGTGACAAAATCAACAAAATCCGTAGCAATTCAAACCGATCCACCGAAACCCATACCTGTTTCTTCTTTTACTTCCACTCCAATAGCTAAACCTGTTTCTAATAAGAATCACTCTACCATAGGAAACCACAAAAACACAACAAAGAAAAGTGCATCTGCAGGCCGGCCACAAATCAAAAAATCCTCAGCTTACAGGTCCAAATATAATAAATCCAGAATGAAAAACATCCCACCACAACGGCCCATTGATGATACTATCCTCCGCTTGTCTCCATCGGACTCTGACATTACAGACAGTGCAATGGATGATGATCTCATCCCTAGTACCCCACCTCAACCTTCGGGGATTAATAAGAAGTTATCCATTATCCCTAACACAACTTGATAATGGCTCTGCTGCTGTCCTGGAACTGCCACGGTTTTTTAAATAAAAACGATGATCTTAAAACACTGATTTATGACCATAATCCCGCCTGCATAGCCCTACAAGAAACTTTCTAAAACCACTAGACTACTAAATCGCAACTACAAGTACTTCGAAAAGACTATGATTTCAATGACAGGGCCTCTGGTGGTGTTGCCCTAATAATAAACAATAGATATCCTCATATAACCATCAATCTTAGCACAAATCTCCAAGCAGTTGCCGCTCGTATTCACCTTAAACATCTCACGACAGTCTGCAGTATCTACCTCCCTCCTAATGAAACTTTCAATCAAAGATCCCTTAGTAACCTTATTCAACAACTTCCTCCTCCATTCATACTCCTTGGTGATATGAATGCACATAGCCCATTATGGGGCAGCAAAGACACAAATAACAGAGGTGAGCAAATAGAACAAATACTGACAGATTTTTGTCTATGCATCATGAACAATGGTGACAATACATATTTCCACTACCCAACTAAATCCTTTCATGCCATAGACCTTGCCATCTGTTCACCCTCGATCCTTCCAATGTACAATTTCTCTGTTTCCGGTAATCTACATAATAGCGATCATTTTCCGATTCTTCTCTCACCTCTGTACCAAAACCCCAAACCTAACTCTTCTCTACCAAAATACATCCATAATAAGGCAGACTGGCAAAATTTCACTTCCCTGTCGACAATATTACCTAATATGATTGAAGGAACCATTGACGAGGTCATCCACAAGGTTACCTCTACCATCCTTAATGCAGCAGATCACAGCATACCAAAATCGGGCACACACTGTCGTAGAAATAAAAAACCGTGGTGGAATAGGCATGCGCCTTAGCAAAAAAGCAGCAGCAGAGAGCGTGGGGAACCTTTCGTCGCTACCCCACCACTGATAATCTTCTTAAATTTAAAAAAGTCAAAAGCATATGCACGTAGGATAAGGAGACAAGCTCAAAGAGAATCCTGTATTCAGTACGTCTCCAGTATTTCCACGTCGACATCTAGCAAGGAGCTATGGGACAAAACTAAAAGAATCATGGGAATCTACAATAACCACTCAATATCCTGTCTCTCTGTCAACAACAGCATTATTTCAGAACCTAAAAATATTGCAAACACCATAGGTGAAACACTTGCTTATACTTCCTGCAGTACCTCTTATCCAAATTCCTTTTTACCTTATAAACAACAATCCGAACGGCAAGTATTAAACTTTAGAACCTCCGTACATCTCTCTTACAATAGCGCCTTCACTATCCACGAATTAAAGAGAAGCTTAAAACAATCACCTAATACTTCACCTGGTCCTGATGGCATCACCACAGAAATGCTAAAACATCTTTCCCAGGATTCATTACTAACCCTTCTGCAACTCTATAACAAAATTTGGAATGAGCACACCTTTCCATCTTCTTGGAGAAATGCAATAGTCATTCCCTTCCCCAAACCTGGCAAAGACAACACCAACCCAAATAATTATCGTCCCATAGCCCTCACAAGTTGCTTATGCAAAATCATGGAGCGTATGATAAATGGTCGCCTAGTTCACGTTCTCGAAACCAAGGGCCACATACACCCTTTTCAGAGTGGATTTCGAAAAGGCAGATCCACCATTGACAACATTTTGATTTTAGAGACTCAAATACGTAACGCTTTCTTCAGAAGGAACCATCTCGTCTCTATATTTTTTGATATAGAAAAAGAATACGATCGCACATGGAGATACGGTATACTGCGTGACCTACACAATCTGGGCTTCCGGAGTAACCTACCTATCTTTATCAAGAATTTCCTCTCGCTACGAAACTTTAAGGTACGCATCAATGATATTCAATCAGACAATTATGTGCAAGAAGAGGGCGTACCCCAGGGCTCTGTTCTTAGTGTCACCCTCTTCTCCATAAAAATAAACGACATACTTAATCAACTCCCTCCGACTGTGCAAGGTAGCTTATATGTAGATGACCTTCAGATCTCCTGTCAGGGGCAAGACATGCGTTACATAGAGCGACAGCTTCAAACTACTGTAAACCGTATCCAAAAATGGTGCAGTATAAACGGCTTCAGTATCTCGGGAGAAAAAACTACTTGCATTCACTTCTGCCGAAAGCGGGGTATCCATCCAGATCCAGAACTTCATTTAGATGGTACAACAATTGCTGTAGAAGAGCATAGTAAATTCTTAGGCATGTACTTTGACAAAAAGCTGACTTCAAGACAGTCTGTTATATTCGAAACAAATGCGAAGAATATTTTAAAGGTACTTCTATACCAGATGGGGGGCAGACCGAGACACCATGCTACGGATATACCGTGCCATGATACGGTCTAAAATAGACTATGCCTGCTGCTCTTATGGGTCTGCTTGCAAGTCAGTTCTAAAAAAACTGGACACCGTGCATCACTCAGCACTACGCATTTGCTCTGGAGCATTTAGAACATCACCTGTAAATAGTCTTTACATCGCCTGTCACGAGCCACCTCTCAACCTCACTCATCAAAAGCTTTCATTGAATACGTACTTTCGCATACTCTCTCACATCCTTTAAAGGACTCTTTTATAGATACCCATCTGGACAGATTTTACAATCATCGCCCTTCATGTACCCCTCCCTTTGGACTCCGGATCCGTAGGAGCCTAGTCGGTACCCAGTTGCAGGATGCCATAGTCTCTTCTTGTTCTCCTAATGAAATCCCACCCTGGACTGAAATGCAAATCCCGTACCTTCAGCCCTATGAAGGCTTCATCAAACAGGATACTGACCCCAAAATATACCAACAGTTGTTCTTAGATCATAGAAATAAATATGAAAGTTATAAAGACCTCTACACAGATGGATCTAAAACCAGTAATCACGTTGGCTTTGCCTTCGTGAATAATAATTACTCTTGCAGCTACACTCTCCTTCAGTTTTGCTCTGTCTTTACAGCCGAATTACTGGCCATTTATGAAAGCCTTCTGTACATCTCCAGAAAAAACACAAAGAATTATATAATCTATTCTGACTTCCTCAGTGTAATGGAAAATCTGAAATCTGACTCCCTTACCCACAACTAATCATTAAAGTACTACGTCTGTACAAACAGCTTATAAATCGTGGGTACAGTATTCTCCTCTGCTGGGTACCCAGTCATATTGGGATCGCTGGCAACGAGAAAGCAGACACACTTGCCAAGCTTGCGACCCTCCCGTACAGCGGCAACCTATCCTATAACGACATTAAGTGTAGCATCTCTAGCATTATAGAATGTATCTGGATCGATAAGTGGGACAGTGAAACTGGGAACAAACTTCATTCTATACGCCCAGCTCTCACGCATTGGCCTTCTCATCCCTATCGCAGACTGGATGTCGTCTTGACACGCCTCCGCATTGTCCATACGAGGCTTACACATAAGCACTTACTCCTGGGTGAACCTGCCCCGGAGTGCCACCATTGCCTACCAACCTTACCATTAGTCATTCTTTTAACTTCATGCACTGCTTTTAATAATTTTTACACAATATTTTTTAACTGTTCTCATCCTAAACTTGACGATATATTTGGTGAAACCCCGCACCGTAATTTGTTTGCATTTCTTCGACGTATCAATATTCTCTACTCAGTGTAAAGTGTACACTTTTCTCTGACTGGTATCTGGATGGGAGCCCCCATCCAGACGTCCTTGACCTTATATTTTATCTCCTTTTTACCTCTCTACAGTTTGCTTTTACTGTTTTTAGACCTCACAGATTTTAGCTTTACATGTTTTATGCAACACGTTTTTACTTAAACTTTGTTTTACTATATATACACATGGTCTGGCGCAGTATGTCCTTTCTGGACCTTGTGCCATTAAACCCCAACCAACCAACCAACCAATCGGCTCCACTACTCATACCTATATCAGCAAGGCTACGTCTGCATGAACAACTGACAAATCGTGGATACAATATTCTCTACTGTTGGGTACCCAGTCATGTTGGGATACTGGCAACGAGAAGGCGGATAGTTTAGCCAGGCAAGCTACAATCCATACACTGGCTTCTCGCATACATGACAAAGTCCGCACCTCTAGCATAGTAAAAAGCAGTTGGACAATAAATGGGATAGTGAAACCGAAAACAAACTGCATTCTATCCGACTTCCTCACTCATTGGCATCCCTTTCATATCGAAATCATGACTTTCCTCAAAACCAATAGACCTACTAAAATCCGCAATTACACTGTCCTTCGCAAGGACAATGAGCTCAATGATAGGGCCACTGGTGAAGTTGCCCTATTAATCAACAACAGCTGTCCTCACACTATAGTCAATCTTAACACAAATCTCCAAGCAGTCGCCACTCGTATCCAATTAAAACAACTCACAACTGTCTGCAGCATATACCTCCCTCCAAGTGAAGCAATCTGCCAAACATCCCTCAATAGTCTCATTCAGCAGCTTCCTCCTCCTTTCATCCTCCTCGGTGACATGAATGCTCATAGTCCCTTGTGGGGAAGCAAGGACACCAACAATAGAGGCCTTCAAATCGAAAAACATCTCACTGATTTCTCCCTTTGCTGCATGAATAATGGTGACAATACTTACTTCCACTATCCAACTAAAACTTTCCATGCAATAGACCTTGCCATCTGTTCTCCATCACTCCTTCCCACATATAATTTTTCTGTATCCAGTGATATCCACAACAGTGATCATTTTCCGATTCTTTTGTCACCTCTGTACCAGAATCCCCAACCTATTTCAGTACCTAGATACATTCATGATAAGGCAGATTGGTTCATCTTCACTTCCCTGTCTGCCATCACCTCTGATGCTGTTGAAGGACCCATAGACGAGGTCGAACAAAACATTACCTCAATTATCATCCAAGCTGCTGATGCTGGCATTCCAAAATCGGGCATCAAACATCGACGTAATAAAAAACTGTGGTGGAACGAAAAATGCAACCTAGCTAAAAAGAAGCAGCAGAAAGCCTGGAGCACTTTTCGGCGGTACCATCACCACCGAAAATCTCACCCTCTTTAAGAAAGCTAGAGCATATGCACGTAGGATCCGGCGTCAGTGCCAAAAGGAATCCTGGGTGAAATATATCTCCAGCATTACATCCTCTACTTCTAGTAAGGAGCTATGGACGAAAACAAAAAGAGCCATGGGCATTTATAATAATCAGTCAATTTCCTGTCTAACCATAAGTAACAGCATTATATCCGATACAAAAGAAATAGCAAATAGCATTGGTGAAACCCTTGCTTCCATCTCGTGCAGTACCTCCTACTCAAATTCTTTCCTCCCGTATAAACAAAAATCAGAACGACAAAAAATAAATTTCAAAACCTCCTCACACTTTTCCTACAATAGTGATCTTACCATTGATGAACTTACCCAACACTTAAGACAGTCCTCAAACACCTCTCCGGGTCCCGATGGTATTACATATGACATGCTGAAACACTTGACTCTTTACTCAATCTTTTGAAATTCTACAATAGAATCTGGAATGAACAGACCTTTCCCACCTCCTGGAGAAATGCAATAGTTATTCCCTTCCCCAAACCAGGAAAAGATATGTCTAACCCTAATAACTACCGTCCCATAGCCCTTACTAGTTGCTTATGTAAATTAATGGAGAAAATTATCAATACCCGGCTTGTTTACATTATAGAAACGGGGGACCATATACATCCCTTCCAGAGTGGTTTCCGGAAGGGCAGATCCACCATAGATAACATCATTAATTTAGAGTCCCAAATTCGTAATGCCTTCCGTAGAAAGAACCACTTAGTGTCAGTTTTCTTTGACATTGAAAAGGCATATGACCGAACGTGGAGGCACGGGATCCTTCTAGACCTTCATATTATAAGATTCCGTGGCAACCTACCCATTTTTATAAAAAACTTTCTGTCATTCTGAAATTTTCGGGTCCGGATTGATGGCATGCTATCCAATAACTTTGTTCAAGAGGAGGGTGTTTACAGGGCTCCGTACTCAGTGTCACCCTCTTCTCAATAAAAATTAATAACATCCTGAACCAACTGCCTTCGACTGTCTACGGTAGTCTATATGTAGATGACCTGCACATCTCCTGTCAGGGAAAGGACATGCGCCTGATAGAACGCCAGCTTCAGAATGCCATCAACCGCATCTTAAAGTGGTGTGACAGAAACGGTTTTAAGATATCAGCAGAGAAAACAATCTGTACCCATTTTTGCCGGAAGCGTGGGATTCACCCGGATCCGGAACTTTATCTGGGCCATATTAATATTGCTGTAAAAGATTCTGTTAAATTTTTAGGTTTACATTTTGACAAGAAACTTACATTTGCTAAACATATCTCAGATATCCGCAATAAATGCGAGAAAAAAATTAACATTTTAAAGGTTTTAACAAATACCTCTTGGGGGGCAGACCGTGATGCTCTCTTGCGCATCTACCGTGCTGTCATCCGTTCTAAAATAGACTATGCAAGCTGCATCTATGGATCAGCTTCTAAATCAATGCTAAAAAAACTTGACACTGTGCATCATACTGCACTACGCATATGTTCCGGTGCTTTTAGAACATCGCCTGTCCATAGCCTTTACATCACCTGTCATGAACCATCTCTCACTCTCATACGTCAGAAATTATCATTAAATACCTATTTTCGCATCCTTTCCCATCCTCTACATCCCTTAAAACATTCTTTTATAGACACCCAACTGGACCAGTTTTATGCAAATCGCCCTTCCTGCACTCCCCCCCTTCGGACTTCGGATCCGTAGGAGTATAGTCGGTACCCAATTGGAGGATGTTAATGTGTGCACTTGTTCAATTCATGAAGTCCCACCATGGACTAAATTGCAGATTTCCTACCTACAACCATTCGAAGGCTTCACAAAACCAAACACTGATCCCATAATATATCAACAGTTATTTCTAGACCATAAAAGAAAATATCGAAACTTTGAAGAACTATATACTGACGGCTCAAAATCTCATAACCATGTAGGCTCTGCCTATGTACATTGTAATCATTCTTGCAACTACACCCTACCTTCGTTTTGCTCCGTATTTACAGCCGAATTAATAGCTATTTATGAAAGTCTTCTTTACATCTCTAGAGCAACTACCAAACAATTCATCATCAACTCTGACTCATTAAGCGTTTTTGAAAATCTGGGATCTGGTTCCCTAACCCATAGCTATATTCTGAAAGTCCTACACATGCACAAATGCCTCATGAATCGTGGATACAACATCCTCTATTGCTGGGTACCTAGCCATACTGGGATTCTCGGCAACGAAAGGGCTGATTCTTTGGCCAGGCATTCTACTGTCCCATATAATCTCCACCCACCCTATTGTGATATAAAATCTGGCATCTCTTCCTTAATAAAAGGCACCTGGATCCACATATGGGACTGTGAAACCCAAAACAAACTTCGTTCTATCCGGCCAGCCCTTACCCACTGGTCCACTCATCCATACCGCAAGCAGGATGTCCTTCTGACTCGTCTTCGCATTGGACATACGCGAATTACACATAAGCACTTACTTCTGGGCGAACCTGCTCCGGAGTGCCCTCACTGTCATACTCAACTCACCATTCGTCATCTCTTAACGTCGTGCACTGCTTTTAATAGTTTTTACCAAATACTTTTTAACTGTTCTCATCCTAAACTTGACGATATTTTGGGTGAAACCCCACATCGAAATCTATTCGCTTTACTTAGACGTATCAATATTTTTTATTCAGTGTAAAGTGTTCACTTCTGTCTTACTGGTATCTGGATGGGAGCCCCATCCAGATGTCCTCACTTTTTTATCTACTTTTAACCCTTTTTAATTCTGCATTTCACCTTTTAGTCTTTTACATTTTAGTACACTTTTGAATTTTAGGTTTTACTAGGTCTTGTGTACCTATTACCTGAATACATCATGACACGTTTTTTAACTCCTTGTCTGGCGCATTATGTCCTTTCTGGACCTTGTGCCATTAAAATCCAACCAACCAATCAATTTAAGTTTCTACATAAACATGTGCAAAAATTAATAACATATTTTAAAGTACTTCTGCACTGAAACCAATATCACACATTTAGTTGCATTTATAATAAATGATAAATGACATTTTCAACTGAAAGATTTAAACAGATAAGAATCTCTAACTAGTATTACAACGCACGCATTTTTACTAGAATAATAAACTACCCAAGTTAAACGATTTCAGATTAAAATGATTTATAAATAACACATGAATATTAATTCACAAAACATTCTTTATATCCTATAAATTTGTAGAATTTCTAAATACAAGTGTACACTTACCTTTACATTCAGAACTTAAAGTTCGAATTCTATGATTGAAATCCCCTCAGGGGGAAGACCTACTTTAGGTCTTTACGGGTGTCGCAATCCCGGGGCCCCAGCGACGTTTCGCTTTTCCTTATTCTACCCTCCTCTCCTCTTAGCTGTATCCTTCCTTTTCCCCCTCAGTGTAGTTTCCTCTGTGGAGGTGAGGGCCCCCCTTTAGAAGCTGCGGCCGCCCGGTGCCGTCAGCTTCTATTGGCGGAAAACTACCCACGTGTTTGCCGTGCGTGGAGACCCGTGTCCCCGGAAATGGGGATCCTGGTAATTGAGGGGCTTTTCTCCAACACATTGCTTTGGCCTCGGCTTCGGGTAAACGGGAGGTACACAGCGTTCCCCTGTGTATCAATCGGCTGGTGGTACTGATTTCGATCAACTGCTAGGGATCAAGCAATCGGACATCTACTGGGCACGTCGTTAAGGGTGGATGCTGCCTAAGGGATGTACTGTGAGCGTATAGACCCGACTACCACTGGTGTGCAATTGCACATCCCCTTGTTGGGCTCCGTGGTGGGTGGTGCGGTCGGGTCCGAATCTCAATTTTCCCCAACATGGATATGAAAAATTCTTCATCAATCGTCAACGTTCCGCTGTCAACCGCTAATGAACACACCGATACACAATTTGCACACATGAATGCCCGATTCTTCCTTATCCACTCTGCTGAAGGTAAACTTAATGAAACATCGCCATTTTTAATTCACAAATGTATCACTGACAATGTAGGAGAAGTCAAAAAAGTTAAAAAATTAAGATCTGGAGACCTATTAGTAGAAGTATCCAACAATAGACAAGCTTGCAAAATAATGAAAATAAAAAACCTTGGCCTAAAAACAGTTACAGTGACACCTCATAGCTCCCTAAACATCTCCCGAGGAGTCGTATCAGAACCCGACCTTTTGCACTGCTCTGAAGCTGAAATACTTGAAAACCTAACAGATGAAAAAGTATGCGCTGTGCGTCGAATCACTATTCGGCGCAATAATCAAATAATCAATACTAAACATATTATCCTAACTTTTCAGTCTCCCACTATTCCATCTCATATTAAAGCCGGCTATCTATTATGTCCTGTCAGACCATATATACCAAATCCCATCCGTTGCTTCCAGTGCCAAAAGTTCGGCCATACTAAAACCTCCTGTCGTGGGTCACCTGCCTGTGCGCGTTGTGGTGCTTCTGGCCACGACAGTGAGTCTTGCTCTGCATCTCCTAAATGTGTAAATTGTAAAGAGGAACATCCTTCATACTCCAGATCTTGCCCGAAATGGGCGTTTGAAAAAGAAATCCAGTCCCTACGTGCCTCTCAAAGAATCTCATATCCCGAAGCCCGTAAGTTAATAGAAAGCCGGACACCTAAACCTGGTTTATCTTATGCAGCTGCAACAAAATTAACCAAAACAATAGCAACCCAAACTGAACCACCAAAATCTGTACCTGTCTCCTTTCCTTCTGCAACAGCACAAATATCTAAACAATCAACTTCTAATCAAAATAAATCCTCCACAGCTTCACAAAAAAATACATTGAAGAAAAATTCTCAAAATGTTAACTCAACCCGACCACAAATAAAAAAGTCTTCTGTCTACAGAACTAAATATAACAAACCCAAAATAAAACATGTTCCTCCACAACGCCCTATAGATGACAGTATCCTACATTTGGACCCTTCTGACTCTGAAATGTCAGACCTCCCCATGGAGGATGACGACATCCCTAGCACTCCTCTCAAGCCTACGGGGACTCGGAGCAAGATGAGCATCATCCCCAACACAACATGATAATGGCTCTGCTGCTATCCTGGAACTGCCACGGTTTCCTTAATAAAAACGACGACCTCAAAATACTGATTTATGATCATAACCCCGCTTGCCTCGCCCTTCAGGAAACTTTTCTCAAAACCAAAAGACCTACTAAAATCCGTAATTACACTGTCCTTCGCAAGGACAATGAGCTCAATGATAGGGCCGCAGGTGGAGTTGCCCTATTAATCAACAATAGCTATCCTCACACTATGGTCAATCTTAACACTAATCTCCAAGCAGTTGCCATGCGTATTCAATTAAAACAACTCACAACTGTCTGCAGTATATACCTCCCTCCTAGTGAAGCCATAAGCCAAACATCCCTCAGTAGTCTCATTCAGCAACTTCCTCCACCTTCCATCCTCCTTGGTGACATGAATGCTCATAGTCCCTTGTGGGGTAGCAAGGACACCAACAACAGAGGCCTTCAAATCGAACAACTTCTCACTGACTTCTCCCTTTGCTGCATGAATAATGGTGACAATACATATTTTCACTATCCAACTAAAACTTTCCATGCAATAGACCTTGCTATCTGTTCTCCATCACTTCTCCCAACATATAATTTTTCTGTATCCAGCGATCTCCACAACAGTGATCATTTTCCGATTCTTCTGTCACCTCTGTACCACAATCCCCAACATACTTCAGTACCTAGATACATTCATGATAAGGCAGATTGGTTCACCTTCACTTCCCTGTCTGCCATCACCTCTGATGTTGTTGAAGGCCCCATAGACGAGGTTGTACAAAACGTTACTTCAATCATCATCCAAGCCGCTGATGCCAGTATTCCTAAATCAGGCATCAGACCTCGACGCAATAAAAAACCGTGGTGGAATGAACAATGCACCCTTGCTAAAAAGAAGCAGCAGAAAGCCTGGAGCAATTTTCGGCGGTTCCCCACCACCGAAAATCTCACCCACTTTAAGCAAGCTAAAGCTTATGCACGTAGAGTCCGGCGTCAGTGTCAAAGAGAATCCTGGATCAAATATATCTCCAGCATTACAGCCTCTACTTCTAGTAAGGAACTATGGACAAAAACAAAAAGAGCCATGGGTATTTATACTAATCAGTCTATTTCCTGTCTATCCATAAATAACAGCATTATATCCGAAACAAAAGAAATCGCAAATAGTATATGTGAATCTCTCTCTTCCATCTCATGCAGTACCTCCTACTCAAATTCTTTCCTTTCATATAAACAACAAGCAGAACGACAAAAAATAAATTTCAAAACCTCCTCACACTTCACATACAATAGCGAACTTACCATCCATGAACTCACCAACCACTTAAAACAGTCCTCAAACACATCCCCAGGTCCCGATGGTATTACTTATGAAATGCTGAAACACTTATCCCATGCATCTCTACTCAACCTTTTGAAATTGTACAATAGAATATGGAACGAACAAACCTTTCCCACCTGTTGGAGAAATGCAATAGTCATTCCCTTTCCTAAACCAGGAAAAGATACATCTAACCCTAATAACTACCGACCCATAGCCCTTACTAGTTGCTTATGTAAATTAATGGAGAAAATTATCAATACCCGGCTTGTTTACATTTTAGAAACGGGGGACCATATACATCCCTTCCAGAGTGGCTTCCGGAAGGGTAGATCCACCATAGATAACATATTAAAATTAGAGACCCAAATTCGTAATGCCTTCTTACGGAAGAACCACTTAGTCTCTGTGTTTTTTGATATTGAAAAGGCATATGACCGAACGTGGAGGTACGGGATCCTCTTAGATCTTCATAATGTAGGACTTCGAGGCAACCTACCCACTTTTATAAAAAACTTTCTGTCACTCCGAAATTTCCGGGTCCGGATTAATGGCATGCTATCTAATAACTTTGTTCAAGAGGAGGGTGTTCCACAGGGCTCCGTACTCAGTGTCACCCTCTTCTCAATAAAAATTAACAACATCCTGAAACAACTGCCCTCGACTGTTTACGGTAGTCTTTATGTAGACGACCTGCAAATCTCCTGTCAGGGAAATGACATGCGCCTGATAGAACGCCAGCTTCAGAATGCCATCAACCGCATCTTAAAGTGGTGTGACAGAAATGGGTTTAAAATATCAGCAGAAAAAACAGTTTGTACCCATTTTTGCCGGAAGCGCGGGATCCACCCAGATCCGGAACTTTATCTGGACCATACTAATATTGCTGTCAAGGATTCTATCAAATTTTTAGGTTTAAATTTCGACAAGAAACTTACATTTGCTAAACACATCTCAGACATCCGCAATAAATGCGAGAAAAAACTTAACATTTTAAAGGTTTTAACCAATACCTCTTGGGGGGCTGACCGTGATGCGCTCTTGCGGATCTACCGTGCCGTCATCCGATCCAAAATTGACTATGCAAGCTGCGTTTATGGATCGGCTTCAAAATCAGCACTAAAAAAACTTGACACTGTGCATCATACTGCACTACGCATATGCTCTGGAGCTTTTAGGACATCGCCTGTACATAGTCTTTACGTCACCTGTCATGAACCACCTCTCACTCTCATACGTCAAAAATTATCATTAAATACCTATTATCGCATCCTTTCTCATTCTTCACATCCCTTAAAGGATTCTCTAATAGACACCCAATTGGACCAGTTTTATGAAAATCGCCCTTCCTGCACTCCCCCCTTCGGACTTAGAATCCGTAAGAGTGTAGTCGGTACCCTATTGGAGGATGTTAATGCATCTACTTGTTCATTTCATGAAGTGCCACCATGGACTAAATTGCAGATTTCCTACCTACAACCATTCGAAGGCTTCACAAAACCAAACACTGACCCCATAATATACCAACAGTTATTTCTAGACCATAAAAGCAAATATAGAAACTTCGACGAACTATATACTGACGGCTCAAAATCTCTTAATCACGTTGGCTTTGCTTATGTACATCGAAATCATTCTTACAGCTACACCCTACCTTCATTTTGCTCCATATTTACAGCCGAATTAATAGCTATTTATGAAAGCCTTCTTTACATCTCGAGAACAAATATCAAACATTTCATCATCTAGTCTGACTCATTAAGTGTATTAGAGAATCTGAAATCTGGCTCCCTCACTCATAGTTATATTTTAAAAGTCCTATGCATGCACAAGAGACTCATGAACCGTGGATACAACATCCTCTACTGCTGGGTACCTAGTCATATTGGGATTCCCGGAAACGAAAAAGCTGATTCTTTGGCAAGGCATTCTACCATCCCATATAACCGTGATCTGCCCTATACTGACATAAAGTCTGGCATCTCTTCCCTAACAAAAGGCACTTGGAATGACATATGGGACTGTGAAACCCAAAACAAACTTCACTCTATCCGGCCAGCTCTCACCCACTGGTCCATTCAACCGTACCACAAGCACGACGTCACTCTCACTCGTCTTCGGATTGGCCACACGAGGCTAACTCATAAGTACCTCCTTTTGGGTGAACCCCCTCCTGAATGCCCACATTGTCATACTCATCTTAGCATACATCATCTTTTAACCTCTTGCTCTGCTTTTAATAGTTTTTACCAAATACTTTTTAACTGTTCTCATCCCAAACTGGACGATATTTTGGGTGAAACCCCCCATCGAAATTTGTTTGCATTTCTTAGACGTACCAAAATCTTTTATTCAATGTGAAGTGTCCAATTTTGTCTGACTGGTATCTGGATGGGAGGCCCCATCCAGATGCCTTTGTTTCAACTTTTATCCTCCATTAACACTTTTTATCTACCTTCAACACTATCGACTTTTTACTTTATTTTACTTTTCACCATTTAGTCTTTACATTTTAGCTTTTACTAAGTTTCGTGACACCTTATACCTGAATACATCATTTATGGTTTTAACTCATTGTCTGGCGCAGTATGTCCTTTTTGGACCTTGTGCCATTAAACACAAACCAACCAACCAACCATCTATGATTGAATTCGTTGATTTATTTTCATAAAAAAAAGCGCAATCTTGAAAAAATTATTCCCTACATCTAAAACACCTTGTCATTAAATCATTACGACAAAACTATAACAAAATTGTTTTTTAATTATAAAATAAATTAACGTTTATAATCCCAAATCGCATACAATCGAACAGCGCAAATGTAAATATTAGGCCTCAATGTTTCACTCATTTCTTCCGGTGGCATCGAAGAAGCAGGCCCGGTTGCTAATAACGACGGCCCCACCTGAACCATCTCCCAATGTCAGTGGCTTTAACCACTGTGCAACACATTGGTGACTAAAAACTCTCCTCAGCAAATTTAACGCATTCGCGAATTGTAAACAAATACGTCTCCTAGGCGACGAAACTAAATAAACTGAAGTTGTTCGTAAAGTCAAAAGAAACTGATAACCACTGACAGCATTAAACACACGTATTCCAGTTTTCTTACGATAACTCGTGCCACGAGTTTGTCGTTTACGAATGCAGCCACTAAATCAATTGTGACAGGATTAAGCTGATTCAAAATTTCAGCAGTTTGCTTACTGTTCCTTTGAGGTATTATAGTAGTAAACAAACACATCACCTAGGTAACGAAACTGAATAAACAGAATTCGTTCGCAAAGCCCAAAGAAACTTGAACTACTAATCACACATTTTTTCAGTTTTTGCATGAAAACTAGTGGCAAGATTTAATGAGTTTAAAAACACACGATTAGTTGGTGTCAAATCTGCGGTTGAAATAAAACTCTGCAGACGATTTTTAAAGCTGCGTGTTGTTCTCCGTACAAAAGATTTTGAGCAAAGAGAACACCACTTGCCGTTGGACTTTTGTAAGTTGTCGATTCCTTAAATATGTTCTATTTCAATTCTAATTCAGTTTATGTACAGTTTTCCCGCAAGAGTTTTAGAGAATTGTCTTTCCTTTATGTTATCTAATATTAGTTTTAAATTATAAATATTGTAACAGTATCGCTTAAAATTTAAATACCCAGAAACATTGATTTTTGCCATTTTCCTGAGGTAACTAACATTCGTCAAATATATGTTGTTTTTTGAAGGTTATCAAAAAATATTTTTTTGCTATTATATTTATGCATTAGCTTTGTCCGATACAGTGAAGATTCTTAAGTATAACCCTTCTTAACTATGACCCTAAGTATAACCAACTGCACATCGGCTGGTTTAGCTTTATATTCTACAGAAAGGGAAAGTTTGGGTACAATGAAATATGCTGCTTAAAATCAATAGAATTTGCCACAGAAAGTTGAAACTCGCACACCTATTATACAAGTGTATGTTCTAGTTACTGATGTGATTTGGAGAGACAATCGTATTTTTACAGCAAGAGATATAGAAGATTATTGGATTTTCACCATTAAAAGTAAATTTTGATAGTAAAAATAGTTTTCTTTTACCTCCTTGTTTTTATACATATAATTACTTATTTTTCAAATATTGTGATCCCTATGGTGTAATCTTCATACTTTAAAAGCCAGAATTAAAAAAATCATAAATAGTAGTAATTAGGAAGAAGTAATTTATCTTGCATCCACAATTGGGGAAGAAGCAATTTATTTTGTATCCTCAATCCCGGGATACAATGAAACATCGGATGAATGCATTCACTCTTAATAACGATATTACTGTTACATATTTAGATTGAGATTACCATAAAGAGCACATAAAGTTTGCAAGGAATTTCTTTCAAATTGTACTATTTCTTCAGACTCTGAAGATGGTGACAATCCAGACTGTCTTTGAACTAACAATCCAAACAGTACAGATAATGAGCTATTCTTCCATAACATGTTTGACACAAGCAATATCGCTCTAAATGATAATGTTTTAATCAAGGAAGGTGAGCTTAAATGTAAAGAAATATATTATGTTGGGGATATAATAAACTTCAATCGAACGCAATACCAAGTTCCGTACGTCAAACGACTGAGTCCAATCTTCAAATTTGTGCGTTCTTCGAAAATATGCATTTTTGAAAATACTCCTTTTATTAAAACTAACACCTCCTGTTCCTGCAGGTCATACAGAAACGGAAGCATGAATGCTAATTTGATTTAAGTAAATTTGAATTTGATTTAAGTAAATTTAATATAAAATGAAAAACTATAGGCTAAACTCTAATAAAAGTATGCTTTCATCTTATCTTAAGCTATTTGCTTAATTAAATTTGTTTCCCTTTAAATTTCATATTTATCTCACTGATGTTTATTATAAATGTGCATAAAACATATATGCTGAAATTTTAATTTTGACCGATATGGTTGACTATTTGTGAAATGTTATCAGGTGTTTCATTGTACCCGGTATTTGGGGTGAAATGAAACACTGATAGACGTTCACCTTTTGTAATTTCTTAAATGTGAAAAAGCTTTTTACAAACTCGCAAAAATTCATTGAGATGGGGGAAAAGAGTAGGTTAAAGGTCCATTAATTTTATCTTTGCACACGCAAATTTGTGAACAGGGAAAACGATTTTGTTTCATTGCACCCCAACTTCCCCTAATGTTGCCGATTGGAGCATATTTTTGTTTGAACATATGTTTTCCATAACTGATAACGAAATGGGCTCATTATGGAGATACCTCTAAGATTGATTCGTAAAAAAAGGATTTCCTTTACGCTATTTTTATCCAAACACTAACTGAAATTTTCAAAGTTATGTTCCGTATTATAATAGAGTAAGGTTTTAATTGTATTATTGACATTTAAAGAAGAAATGCATATTAATAAGAGTAATTTACTGGAAGTTATTCTTCCTCAAGTTAGCAAAATTCATTTCATATCTATTTTTATAATTTCCCTGAAAGTGATTTTTTCCTGAAACGAAAAATTTTAATTCTGCAATTTCAAAGCACCACAAGTGTTCGAGCGCATAGTTCTTTCAACTGGAAATGCCTGATACAAACCCAGATCGTGTAGGCCGACCTAGCAATTTAATTTTCCATGGTTTTCTCCGAAACTTAACGTAAATATGGGTTAGGACCCCCTAGAAAGTCCCTGGCACTCTACCTAAATCCCTGGAGTAAATAATCGACCATAATCCATAAAATAAAATTTTTAATTTGGTTTTTAAATATTTCAAAATTTTTACAGTATCCTATGATTGTTTAGTTTTTATATTCGTATCGATGTAGGAATCTATCGATTCGACATGTACGAATGGATATAGTTTTGAAAGATAAAATGGGGTGCAATGTAGTTCCACCTCCTCGTGGTGCACCCTGGGCAACGTTTTAACGGCAAAGTGGACTACAACTTTCGGCACACGAATTCAAAACCTTTTTTCTCCTTGTTTCAGATATCGGTTTCCATCTTCAATTTGCTCATATGCTCCAGCCATTATAAATGTAATGATACAGTACACTACTATATTTCCAAGATATGTGCCACAGTAAATTTCATACGGACCATACAAAAATTATTACTTTCCGGACATGTACCATGCAAGGAAAGTATTGTAATCATGAAAAAATTTGACTTCGAGATTTTGGTGTATTTACACGTTTTGAGGTCTTCTGAATTCATTTATGCTATTTTTACGAGATGTGTGTGAACACGATAGCTCCTAAACGGTACATTCGAAAGAGCTCAAATTGGATATATATGTTATAAACCACCATCGTAAGACCGGTATTGCTTTTGATGTGTATAGGACTTATCTTTGTCGTAGCCCTGTATAAAAACTATTTCTTTTACATTATAGCGTATGGAGGGAAATTCTTGAAAGTGCTCTAGCGTTTAAACGGCGCATCGATTGAGCTGCAATTTGGTATATATGTATGAATTATTCATCGATTGAAATTTATTTAAATGGTTGGTAATGATCTTAATCGTAAGTGTTCGGAAAGACGAGTGGAGTCACTCCAGAGTTTTTCAAATTGATGTATTGCAATTAGGAGGCAAATTAATAATTATTTATGAGATAATTTTTGATCTGCCATACCAATCTACAAGAAATTTAACATACCGTACCGAGTTTCTATTAAAGGTCTGACACATTTTGATGTTTAATAACGTATAAATTAAAATATTTGCATAAATAGGTTTGCTTATAAGGTTTATGTTTAGGTTATGTAATTATTTTTATAGCTAATATGAGTGTATCGAAGGACAGACTCGATGTTATTTAGGCATAATAGTTGTATGAATGTGATCAGAGGGAGAAAATAAGTCAAGGGTGTCAGTGTTAGATTCCATTGACGCACTGCTTTCTCATAGTTTGTATTTGAGACTAAACAAAGAATTAACGATGGCCTTTAGATATCCTGTTTTTGATGCCATTTATAGTTACTTGCGGGATGTCGGATACATGCATTTAGTCTACTGGGCATGTGATTACTTGAAAAAACGAATTCCTTAGCTCAGAAAAGCAGCTGAAACTCTTGCTTTAAATATGATGGTCAAAGGAAAATAACGGGATGCTGCTCTTTTTTATATCCAATTATTGACACAGGGTAGAGTAGACTGGCACCTGAGTGAAGTTTCACTGGCGGCCGTGATGCTGCACTTGGAAAGGTTAGAATGCATCCAAAATGTCTGACCGTAACTGATGGAAGGGCTATTAAAACGGCGAAGATTCTCATGCTTCAAAAATTAGCTTGACCAAGTCAGAACTCAGGGATGTTCCTTTGCCAGGGGCATATCCCTGCTCAAACTACTTCCACAACGTCATTGAAACTCCTTTTGAATTCTTGTGGTATAACTTATAAAATATGAGCTGACCCACTGGATGTTTCGGAAAGTCAATGGAGGCCTACCTTTAAGTACAAATTGAGCAGAATATATTTATTATTAATGCTCTCCAGACATTTCTCCCTGATGATAGCTCTAATGTGCTTTGCCTTAAGACATCTTTCTGGATCTTCAGGGGATTTGTAAATCCCTCTTGAACACCCCGGAAAACGGTTTCCCTGAAGAATGCGTAGTGTGGACTTGCGTAGATAGGTCATTGGTCCTTTCTTTTTCACTGACGACATGCCCTCCGACATTTAGTTTAGTTAAAATCGAAAAATTATCAGCATGTCTGACAGTTTAACCACATCATTTGTGGGATGAAGATTGTGCACTCCCTTACTGCGGAGACATTCGGAGCTCTTTGAAGGAAGATGGATTATTTGAGTGGTTCGTTTGGCTGGCCACAAAGATCACCAGTATAAAGCTGCTGGAAATTTTGGGTCTGTAAAGAACATTGTTTACAGTAGGGAAGGGTTGATAATTGATGACCTGAAAAGGCTGAAATTGCAAACTTGAATACAAACATGCTTGCCCGTACGTTTAGAGAAATCCCTTACCCTCACGATGGTCTCTCAATGGCTGAGAGAATAAGACACTGACCATATAGAATGGCCGAAGTTTAAAGGTCCCACATTCGGGCCTATAACGCTGCTTCCGAACTCACGGTCTGGAATTAAAGACGGTTTTCTCCAGATGTAATGTGAATACGAGTTAGACCCCCCCCCCATAAAAAGTCCTCCTAAGGCAATCCCACTGTAGGCAGATACCCACCATATAGGCTTGGCACTACACATAATACTTACCGTCGCGATTTCTCAAAGCAGCAGAAGGTGGAAGGTCACTGATTAAAAAAAGGTCTTGAATCTGTTAACCATTAAGTTATAGTTTTAAATCTATTTAATGAATTAAAGATTAAAATGCGTCGGACCTTCTTTATACCCCACCCTTTTTTTTGCACGCACAAAATGTCTGTGCATCTGTAGCAATAATGTTCTAGCTATGACATACATTTTATAAGGGGAAATTTTATGTTTTATTTTTTAATATAGAATAATTCTTTTCCTGTAAGCTGGAGCAGACTGAAATTGCTTGGATTTGTTTCAAATCTTTTGATTTCATTTGGAGTAAATGGAGTTCTTAATTTGCTTTCCTTTTTCGCTGAAGTAAAGACCTGTTTCTAAATAAACTCCATCTGAATTTACCAAGGCTTATTTAATTAGATGAAATATAAATATTGAACTAAAAGTTTAGTGTAACTTGTTTTCAAGCCACTTCGTAGTTTAATTTTTTTAAAATTCGAATATAAAGTAAAATGTAATTCAGAACTGTACGGAGTTTTCACCTTCGAAAGAACTGGTATATCCAATTTAAAGCCAGTAGACAAATATAAATTTAATTAAAAGATCTTTGAATTATTCTCGGGTCTTCGACTTGTCAGTTTTCTGATTGATTTATCGTAGTCTTTCTAATGATTGTTATTGTTTAGGACAAATGTTATTCGTTCCATTCATGATGAAATTCAATACTAAACAAGTTTTACTCTTGTGGCTGACGCACCTTTCTCAATCCATAAAAGATTAACAGACAATTTAGGTGAAGTTGCTAAAGTAAAAAAACTAAAATCTGGGTATCTTTTTGGAGATATCCGACAACAAACAAGCTACTAATATAATGAAAATTACAAATTTTGCTGTAAAATCTAACAGTATCAAACCAATATTCCCTAAAAAAATCACGAGGCGTAATATCCGAACCAGAACTCTTAAATTTCTCTGAATCCGAAATACGATAAAACTTAAAACACAAAAATGTCAGTGCAGTAAGCAGGAACTCAAATGATATAAATGCTCATACTCCCTTGTGGGGCAGCAATGACAAAAAGAATAAAGGCTAACAAACAGAACAAAAACTTTTTTTTCTCAATGCATTATGAATAATGGTGATAAAACATACTTCCACTCTCCTACAAAATCTTTCCATCCCATAGATCTTTGTTCCTCCAATCCTTCCGCTACGATTTCTATCTCCAGTGATTTACACAGTAGGGACCATTTTCCGGTTGTTCTCTCACCTCTGTACCAGATTTCCGTTCAAAACTTTGCTTTATCATGAATGTATCTGGGAAAACTAGACTGGTAGTTTTACCTCTCTTCATGAAAGATCAAATATAATTTAAGAAAATATTTATACAGTCGATGAAAATGTGGCTTCCATTATTATTATTAAAGCTGCCAACGCCAGCATTCCAAAATCATGTGCTAGTCTTGGGGGGGGGGGACTCGTGGTCGAATGAGGACTGTACCCTTGCAAAAATGACAGCAGCAGAGAGCTTGAGGCATCTTTCGACGATGCTCTACCACTGAAAACCTCACTACTTTCAAAAAAGCCAAAGCCCATACACGGAGTATAAGGCGACATTCTCGTGGAGTTTTAGTTACATTACGTCTCCAATATCTGTACATCAACCACTAGTAAGGAACTATGGGCAAAAAGAGCCACTGGTATATATTATCACTCAGTATCATGTTTATCCCTTACTAACATCTCCAATACACAAGAAATAGCAAACACTATTGGCCAAACTTTCCCAGTTCCTCCTACACAAACCTTTCTTTCATATAAACAGCAATCTGAACAACCTAAAAGTTAAATACTTCCTCTCGCATCTCCTACAATAGTGCTCTTACAATCAATGAACTCTTGAAAAGTTTAAAACAAGCCATAAATACTTCTCCAGGACCAGATGGAATCCTTTAATTTGCTGAAACATCTTTCTCAAGACTCATTACTAAATCTACTCCATTTATACAATAGAATCTGGAATTGAGCATATATTTCCTACTTCATGGAGAAATGCCATAGTCATTCCTTTTCTCAAGCCTGGAAAAGATGACCTAATCCCAGTAACTGTCCCATAGCACTTACTAGCTGCTTATGCAAACTAATGAGAGGATAATTAATACTCGCCTAGTCTATATTTTAGAAGCCGAGGGTCCATTTACACCCTTTTCAAAGTGGTTTCCGTAAAATCAGGTCTCCTATTGAAAACATTCTTTACCTGGAGACACAAATTCGAAATGCTTTCTTGAGAAAAATCCTCTCTCCCCTTCTTGCTCAGTCTTCACAGCTGAACTTTTCACCATATATGAAAGCCTTCTATATACATCTCTAAGAGGAACAAAAACCGCTTTATTATATATTCAGTGCTCTAGGAAACCTTAATTCTGTTTCTGTGACCCATAGCTATGTTGTCAATGTTCTTGAGTTGCATACACAGCTGACGAATCAAGGATTCAAAATCCTCTTCTGCTGGATTCCCGGCTATGAGTAGGCAGACTCATTGGACAGAGTTGCTACACATCCTTATTCAGGCCCAGTTCCTTAATGGCATAAAAGCTGGTGTCTCTTTCATTATAAACATTTGGATGAACGACATACACAACTCGCCATTCGTCATCGTTTAGCTTCTCTTTATAGATTTTCATATTTTCACCCAGCATATTTTAAGTGCCCTCATCCAACACTTGATATTTTGGGTGAATACCCACACTCATGCTTATTTAATTTTCTCCATTGTATTAACCTTCCGTTTTTATTGTGAAGTATGTGCCTTGTTCTGACTGGTATCTGGATGGATACCCACATCCAGACAAGACCTTATTCTTGTTTTTATGTACTTTTTAATTCTTTTCTCTCTGCTTTTATTCCTCTAATATAGATTTTTGGCGTAGCTTCGATATTTTACTCATCGTCTGGCTCAGTATGTCCTGTTTGGATCTTGTGCCGATAAAATTCCAAAGAACCAACCAACTTGTGGTTCACGTGCAAAACCATTGATATTACACTAAAATATATATATTTCACCTATTTGTTTAGATTCCACGCCCCCGTTCCCTCAGGGGGGAAAACCTTCTTTAGGTTTTTAGGGTGTCGCAATCCCGGGGCCCAGCGATATTTCGCTCTCCTCTGTTCTACCCTCCTCTCCTCTTAGCTATCTCTTTCCTTTTCCCCCCTCAGCGTAGTTTCCTCTTTGGAGGTGAGGGCCCCCCCTTCAGAAGCTGTGGTCACTCTGTACCGTCAGCTTCTATTGGCGGAAAACAAAACCACGTGTTTGCCGTGCGTGGAGACCGTGCCCCGGATATGGGGATACCTGGTAATTGAGGGGTCTTTTCTCCAACACATTGCTTTGGCCTCGGCTTCGGGTAAACGGGAGGTACACAGCGTTCAAATGTGTATCAATCGGCTGGTAAGGTACTGACTTGCTCAACTGCTAGGGTTCAAGCAATCGGACAATCTACTGGGCACATCGTTAAGGGTGGATGCTGCCTAAGGGATGTTACTGTGCGCGTATAGACCCGACTAGCACTGGTGTGCAATTGCACATCCCTTGTTGGGCTCCGTTGTGGGTGGTGCGGTCGGGTCCGAATCTCAATTCCTCCAACATCGCTTTGGAAAAATTCTTCATCTCTCGTCAACGTTCCGCTACAAATACTTACCAATGAAAACATGAACACTCAAATGTTACACACGAATGCTCGATTCTTCATTATACACTATTATTGAAGGAAACTTTCACGAAACATCGCCATTCCTTATACATAAATGCAATACAGGCAATGTAGGCGAGGTCAAAAAGTTTAAAAAACTAAGATCTGGCGACCTTCTCCCCTCAGGGGAAAAAACCTACTTTTAGGTTTTTACGGGTGTCGCAATCCCGGGGCCCCAGAGATCTTTCGCTTTTCTTTGTCCTACCCTCCTCTCTCATAGCTATCTCCTTCCTTTTCCCCCCTCAGTGTAGTTTCCTCTGTGGAGGTGAGGGCCCCCCCTTTAGAAGCTGCGGTCGCCCTGTGCTGTCAGCTTCTATTGGCGGAAAACTACCCACGTGTTGGCTGTGCGTGGAGACCCGTGTCCCCGGAAATGGGGGAACCTGGTAATTGAGGGGTGGTTCCCGTAGGGGAAATCATTGAATGGCATTTCCATTGGGACGGGATCAACCCTCAACACATTACTTTGGCCTCGGCTTCGAGTAAACGGGAGGTACACAGCGTTCCACTGTGTATCATCGGTGGTGGTACTGACTTGTTCAACTGCTAGGGATCACAGCAATCGGTCTTCTGCTGTGCACGTCGTTAAGAGTGGACGCTGCTTACAGGGATGTACTGTGCGCGTATAGACCCGGCTAGCACTGGTGCAAGTATAAGCATCCCCTTGTTTGGGCTCCGTAGGTGTGGGTGGTGCGGCCGGGTCCGAAACACCTTTTCTCCAACATGGCTACAAAAGTTTCTTCTTCTCCCAATCCACCATCTGAGACAACACTTTTCTGCAATCAATAAACAATGAAAACACGGATTCTCAATTTACTAACACAAAATGCTCGATTCTTCATCATCCACATAGTTGAGGGTACCTTCCATGAATATCACCATTCCTTATCCACCAAATGTATTACATCCAATGTAGGTGAAGTTAAAAAAGTAAAAAAATTAAGATCTGGAGACCTCCTGGTAGAAGTATCAAACCTTAGACAAGCCTCAAAAATAATGAAAAAAAGAACATTGGGACTAAAATCTGTCACAGTGTCAACCCCATACATCTTTAAATACATCCAGAGGAGTCATATCAGAGCCCGAACTTTTACACTGCTCTGAAGCTGAAATATTAGAAAATCTGAGAGACGAAAGCGTATGCGCTGTCCGTTCGAATCTCTATTCATCGCAATAGCCAACGTATTAACACCAAAATATAGTCTTAACTTTCCAGTCTCCCACAATTCCATCCCATATCAGGCCGGCTATCTTATTATGTCCTGTTAGACCATACGTATCAAATCCAATCCGTTGCTTCTAGTTGTCAAAAGTTCAGGCACATACTAAAACCTCCTGCCGTGGTCAACCCTGACATATGTGCCCGTTGCGGTACATCTGGCCACGACAGCGACACCTGCAGTGCACCAGCAAAATGTGTTAATTGTAAACAGGACCACCCCTCATATTCAAATCATGCCCAAAGTGGGTCCTAGGAAAAGAAATCACAGTCAATTACGAGCCCACAAAGACTTTCGTACCCTGGAAGCTCGTAAAATAATAGAAACTCGCACACCAAAATCTGGCCTATCTATGCTGCCTGCAGTAAAATCTACCAAATCATTAGCTACTCAGACTGATCCACCAACAAGTACTTCCCTTACCAATACCTCCATCAGTAAACAAACAGCACCCCCAAACAAAAAATTTTCTCTAAAAATCCCAGAAAAAAACCTCCAAAGAAAAAAATACCAAGCCCAAAAGTTCCACCCCAAATTTTTTCCCCCTGTCAGTAAAACAGTTCCTATAAAAATTAAAAAACAATAAAACTAGCATGAAAAAAGTACCTCCCAACCCCCACAAAAGATGACTCCCTTTTAAACCTAACCCATCAGAATCAAAACATTTTGTGATGAAGAATCCCTGGGCAAGAAGAAATTAAAAACCCCCCAGATTTCTCTGCAGGGGGTCACAAATAAGGGAAAAACGCACAATTTCCCAAAAAACATCACTTAATAATGGCATTTTTGCTTTCATGGAACTGCCACGGTTTTTTAAAAAATTTAAAAACGGATGAACCCTTTTAAAAAAAACTTTTTTTTTTTATGACCCCAATCCCCCCTGCTTTGCTTTCAAGAGATTTACCTCAAAAACCGAAAAAATTTCCCACAATTCACAAATTTTACAATCCTTTGCCCAAAAAAAACCCTGAAACTCAGGGATAGGGGGCCCCTTTGGTGGAGTGGGGCCCTTTTTAGTTTAACAATAAAATATCCCTTTAAAAAAAGTCAATCTGAATCAAAACTCCCAAACAGTTGCCGCTCGTGTCAAATTAAAACAGCTAAAACCATCTCCTTTCCCTTTAAACTCCCTTCCCAATGAAACCAAAGCCAAACAAACTTTTCAATAAACTTATTCATGAACTTCCAACACCCCTTTTTTCCTTTTGGGGGACATTTAATGGCCATAGGGCCCCTTATGGGGGAAGGGAAAGATACCAAACCCAGAGGTGAAAAAAATAGAAAAAATAACAACTGATTTCTCTCTATTTTATTATGAATAACGGCGAAAACCCAATTTCCCCCTTTTTTCAACCAAAAAAAATCCTTTCATGCCCTAGACCTTGCCATCCCGTTCCCCCTTTAAACCTCCCTTTGTTTTAATTTTTTTTGTTTCCCGGTGACTTGCATAAAAAACGATCACTTTCCGTTTATTCTGTCACCTTTTATTTCAAAAAATTTAAACCAAAACCCCCTAACATACCCCGATATATTTTTGATAAAGGGAGCTGGCAGACCTTTTTTTTTGCTATCCCCATATTGCCAAATATTATTTTAAAAGGGAAAAATAGGGCGAAAGGGTTAAGAATGTCACCTCTTTTTATCATAAATGCAGCTGACGCGAGCATTCCAAAAACCGTTCCCCAAAAACAACCATAGAAAATTTAAAAAAAAGTGGGGGAATGAAGGTGGGTTGCACCCCAGCCAAAAAAAAAGCGTGGGGGAATTTTCGGCGGGTTTCCCCACGAAAATCTTTCAGGTTTAAAAAAAACTCGTGCAAAAGCCCCGCCCCAAGAAAAAGGAAAAAGTTTCCCAGAAGAATCCTGGATTCAGAAAGTCCCCCGTATCTCTCCCTTTTTACCCCCGTAAGGAGCTTTTGGGACAAAAAATAAAAAAAAACATGGGTATCTATAGTAACCAAATCCATATCCTGGGTAACCATTTAAAAAACCAAATTATTTTAGATTCAAAAAAAATTGCACATACCCTTGGGCAAACCCCTTGCATTCCCTTTCCCGCGTACCACATATTCCCGCAACCCTTTCTTCCCCTATAAAAAGGGAAAAATCCGAACGGCAAAAAATTTTAAAAATTCAAAAAATTCCCCGAATTCTCCAAAAATAGTCCCTTTTACTATAATGAACCCCCCGCAACAGTTTAAGACAGTCATAAAAATACATCCCTTTGGCCCCCCGATGGGGATCACCCAAAGATTGCTTAAACATCTTTCCTATGATTTCCTTTTGTTTGTCTTTTTCAATTTTACATAGAATATGGAAAGAGCAATTTCCTTTCCCTTAGAGTGGCGAAAAAAGCCAAAAGTCATTCCCATACCCAAACCTGGGAAAAAAAACTCCACTAATCCCCAAAAACTATCGTCCCCTAGCCCTAACTAGTTGTTTTGTGCAAACTCTGGAGCGATTTTGATTTTAAAACCCCGTCTAGTTTTTATGTTTTAGAAATGAGGGCCCCTATACACCCCCCTCCAGAGTGGATTCCGCAAAAGGCAGAAGCACAATTGAATAAAATCTTACATCTAGAAACTCAAATCCGGGAACACATTTTAAGAAAGAAAACCCCCTTGTGTCAAAATTCTTTGATATTTAAAAAGTTATGACCACACCCTGGAGGAAAATGGATACTGCGTGATCTCTTTAATATGGGGGATCCCCTGGGAAAACCCCCTATATTTAAACAAAAAAAATTTTTTTCACTCCGGAACTTCTAAGTAGGGATTTAAAAAAAAACCCCCCTTTAAAATACCTTTTTACAAGAAGAGGGTTTACCACAAGGGTCCCGTCCTTGCGCACCCTTTTTTTTCTATTTAAAAAACAAAAAATATCCCCTTTAAACCCCGCTCCCCTCAACAGTACACCTTAGCCTATAGGGTTTATGGGTCTACGATTTCCTTTTAAAGGGGAAAAACATGGTTACATTTGAACGGCAGCTTCAGACCCCCTATTAATTTGCAAACCAAAAAAAGGTGCAATATATGGGTATAATTTTCTTTGCAGAAAAAAAATATATGCACCCCCTTCTGCCCCAAAGCGCCCGGGGTCCAACCCCGGGTCCGAAAATCTACCTCCCCCCCAGGGGAAAACCTCCTTTAGGGTTTTTACGGGTTGTCCCCGCAATCCCGGGGGCCCCCGCGATCCTTCACTCCTTTATCTTTACCCTCCTCCTTTACTTTGCTTTCTCCCCTTTGCTTTCTCCCTCAGTGTTTGTTTCTCCCTTGGGGGTGAAGGGCCCCCCCTTTTGAAGTGCGGTCGCTCTGTGCCGTTCCAAACTTTCTATTGGCGGGTTTTAAATGCCCCAAGTGTTTGCCGTTCGTGGGGAGACCCCTTTTCCCGGGGGAAAAGGGGATCCTTTGGGAATTGAAAGGGGGTACTTCTTTCCCAAACCAATTTCTTTGGGCCCCCCGGTTTCGGGGGAAACCCCGGGGGTACACAGCCCTTCCCCTTTTTGTATCAATCGGTGGTGGTACTGGGGTTTTTGGCCAACTGCTAGGGTTCAAGCAAAACGGAAAAATCTAATGGGACATTTGTTAAGGTGGATGCTGCCTAAGGGGTTTTCTCGTGGCGTATAGACCCGGCTTAGCACCCGGGCATGTACCCTGCAAACCCCTCGTTTTGGGGTCCGTGGTGGGCCCCGGTTTCGGGCCCCGGGGCCGAAAGTCCAATTCCCCAAAATGGATTCGGGCACTTTTTTTTATCTAAAGTCAACGTTCCGAAACTCTCTTACGAGGGAAAGTATTATGCAAAAATTTTTTCGTTAAAATGTCCCGGACGGAAAAATTTAACCAAAAAATTTCCCCCTTTTTTAATCCTTAAAAACCCTACTTTCTAATGTCGGAGAAGTTTTCCAAAAAAAAAAAAAAAAAATACCCCTCTGGCGACATCTTAATAGAAAATAACAAATAAAAAAACAGGGAAAAAAATATTATGCAATTAAAAAAATATCGGGCCCACAAAAACCCGTCACTGATTTAAACCCCCTAGGACACTTAATTTATCAAAAAAGGGTTTTATCCGAACCCTTTTTTATTACACTGCTCCGAGGGGTGAAAAACCCTTTAAAATCTGAAATCCCAAAATGTTTGTGCAGTTCGCAGAATCTCTATCCGACGCAATAACCAAAAAACTGGGGGCACCAAAAAATAAAATTTTTGACTTTTCCCCAAACACCTTTAAAATTCCTTCCCATATCAAAGCAGGATACCTCCCCATGTGCCCTTAGGCCATAATTTCCCAATCCTACCGGTTTCTTTCTTTTTCAAAGTTTTGCCCCTACCCAAAAACCCTGTCGTGGTTCCCCCAACCCGTGCTCGTTGGGGATATCCGGCCACGACGTGACACCTGCCTTAATCCCCCCAAATGTTGTGAACCCGCCCAAAAAAGATTTCCTTCATATTTCCGTTTATGCCCGAAAGGGGGCCCTACGAAAAAAGAAATCCAGTCCTTGCGTGCCACACAAAGGAAATGGGGTTTTTCCAGAAGCCCCAAAGTGCTTAAACCCCGTCCCCCAAAACCCGGGCAGTTTACTCGGGGGCCCGTCAAATTTTGTAAAAAACAATTGCCATACAAACCGAAAACCATCAAAATCTGTGCCCTTTTTCTATACCTACATCCCCTACTAAAAAAATAAACACTTAAACCCCTAACCAAAATAATTCTGCCTAACTCTACAAAAAAGCACATCCCAAAAAAGAAGTTCCCAAAACAACAAACCTTTCCCCTCAAAATAGACTATAACAAAAAATCTGCTGGGGCCCAAAGGGAAAAAAACAGTAAGTTAGACTTAAAACCCTCCTTCCAAAAAACCCATTGACGATTCAAAAATTGCATTAAAATCTACCGATCTGACTTTTTAGACAATATCATGGATGACCCATGTTTTTCCCAGTACCCCAAATTACACTAAAGGGGATAAAAGCAAGCTCCCCCGGGCATCCCTAAACATACTTGATTTTTGGCCCTGTGCTATCTTGGGAAATGCCACGGTTTCCCTTTAAAAAAAATCGATGACCTCCCAAAAATTTAATTTATGATTAAACCCGTTGCCCCTTTCCAAAAGGAAAAATATTCCCCGGGCCAAAAAACCCAAAAAACAAATCCGCTATTAAATCACCCTCAGAAAAGATTATGAGCTAGGGGACAGGGGCCCCCCCGGGGGAGTTTCCCCCTTAAAAAACAATAAATATCCCTTTTCGTCCCCCTTAATTTTTAACACTGCTTTGCAGGCTGTCGCCGCTTTGCATCCATCTCAAACAACTTACCCCAATCGCAGTATCTACCTTCCCCCTAATGAAAAATCAGTCAAATTTTCCCAAATAATTGGACTGCAACTTCCACCTCCCCTTTTATCCTCCTGGGGGAAATGAATGTCATAGTCCCTTATGGGGCAGGGAAAAAATATCAAAAAATTTGAGGACAAACAATTGAAAAAAACTAATAATGACCCCATTAAACTTTGCCTCATGGTAATGGCGACAACACCTTTTCCCTTTTTCCGACTAAAAACATTTTTATTTCCATAGATATTGCAAAACTGTTCTCCACCCATCCCTTTCCCCTTTTATAATTTTTCTGCTTCCCAGCGAACCCCAATAAAAGTGATCACTTCCCAAATTCCCACTCTCACCTCTATATTTAAAAACCTTACCCTAATTTTTACCATCCCCCCGTTATGTACACGCCAAAGCAGACTGGGACGCCTTCATGGCTATCCGTTTATACCCCCCGAAGCCAAAAAGGGAGGTACAATTTATGAGGTCGTTACAAAATTTTCTTCTATTATAATAAAAGCTGCAAAAATGCGTCTATCCCCAAATCAAAAAAACACTCCGAAAAAAAAAAAAAAACCGTGGTGGAAGAGACAAAGTACCCTCGCCAAGAAGCAGCAAAAGAAAACTGGGGCGTCTTCCGGCGGTACCCCCCAAACCCAAAAAACCCTTTTGCCTAAAAAAAAGCAAAAAACCTACGCCCCTAAAAAACGCCGGCATTCACAAAAAAAGGAAACCTGGATTGACTATGTGTCCCCGTTCACCACAGCTACCCCCCAGGGAAAGAACCCCGTGGACTAAAACTAAAAGGACAATGGGGGAAAATTTTTTAAAAAATTTTAAAAAAAACCCTCTATATCCCCGCCTTTCAAAACAATAAAATCCCCAATATCTGACCCAAAAGAGATAGCCAAAAACCCCCTATCGCTTTAAAACCCTAGCTTTCAATTCTAAACAGTACCTCCCATTCAAAACCTTCCTTCCTTTTAAAAAAAAAATCCGAAAGGTTTAAAAATTTAAAATTTAAAACACTTTCCCCCTTTTCCTTACAATAGCATGTTTACCCTCAATGAACTCATGAGGTTTCCCTAAAGCAGTCATCAAAAAAAAATTCCCCTTTGGGCCAGACGGCATCACATAGAAATGTTTAAAAAAACCTACCCTACAATTTTTTTACTTAATCTTCTAAACCTATAAATAGAATCTGGAATGAGCTTTCCCTTTCCTTCCTTCTGGGGGGAATTTCTGGGGGTCATTTCCCTTTTCCTAAAAACCCGGAAAAAGATGCATCAGATCCCCAACAACCCACCGCCCCATTTAAAAAACGCTTAACCCCCTTTCCTGTGTAAGCTGATGGGAAAAAATGGTTAATGCTCGCCTTGTTTATGTCTTAGAAGCCCCGGGCCATTTTACACCCTTTTCAGAGTGGCTTCCGTAAAGGAGGGCCACAAGTGATAACGTTTTAAAATCCCGGAGGGCAAAAAATCCGTCACGCATTCTGCGAAAAAATCATTTAGTGGGGCCATTTTCTTCGATATAGAGGGAAAGGCCCATGACCGGACATGGGGTTTCGGTATTTTTCCGTGACCTCCACACCCTTTGGGGTTTTTTTGGCAAAAGGCCCATTTTATACCAAAAATTCCTTTCTCTACGAAAATTTTAGGGTTCCCCCATAGGTAAAAACAGTGTCCGTATTTTTTCCCCAAGAAGGGGTGTGCCCCAAAAGGGTTTGTACTGAAAATGTCACCCTCTTTTCCATAAAAATTAATGACATTCCCCAAAAACCAAAACCCCCCATACCCTGTAAGTGGTTTGCCCCTTGTAGATTTACCAAAGGTCCCTTGAAAGGGCCCCCCGGAAAATGCGTCCTTTAGGGAAAGGCAATTTCAAAAATACATCAAACGCCCCTTTTAAATTGGGGTAAAAAATAACGGCTTTAAAATCTTGCCAACAAAGGGCAGTTTTCCACCATTTTGCCGGAAAGCGTTTTGGGTCATCCAGATCCAGAACTTTACTTTTGGCCGTCTCCCAAAAAAGAAAATCCGGGGTTCTGCCAAGTTTTTTGGTGTTTATCTTTGACAAGAAACTCACGTTAAATCAACATATTTCCTTTCCCTTTGCAAACAAATGCGAAAAAGGAAAATTTTAATATTTTTTAAAAATTTCTTTCCAAATTTCCTTTGGGGGGGCTGGGTTAAAGCCCCTTTTTTGCCCCCGTATACCCTTCTGTTTTTCCCCTTTAAAAATGGATTACCCCTTGCCCGCATTTTTGGGTCGGCCTGCAAGACGCTTTTAAAAAAACTTGACACCCGTGCATCATACTGCATACGTATCTGCCCGGAGTTTTAGGACTTCTCCCGTCCCGGGGTCTTTACATAAATTTTCATGAGCCCTCCCTCCCCTCCTACTCGTCATAAGAATTTTTACCCCCCTACATTTTTCCGGTTCTTTCTCATCCCTTTCCCCCCCCTTTAAAGTCCTCTTTTTTAGATAATCACCTGGAAAAAACTTTTACCAAAATCGTCCATCTTGCATCCCCCCCTTTTGGAAACCCAAGCCGCCGGAAATCTTTGGGTTTCCCTTTTTGCTGATGTAAAAGGGGCTCTACTAGTTCGCATCTTGGGAAAATTTCCAAACCCTGGGGACACCCCCTAGGGCCCCTATTTCAAACCCTTTTAAAAGTTTTTACAAAAACAGGGAAAACGGATCCCTAATTCCCCAAAAAGCTATTTTCCCCGCCACGAAACCCAATTTTTTATAAATATGAAAAACTTACACCCGGGTGGTTTAAAGTCTGGAAAAAACCCTGTGGCTTTGCCCCTTTCCCATCGTTCTCACACATGCAGCTATACCCCCCCCTACCTTTTGGGTTTTGTATTCACTGCCGAACTTTTTTACCCGTTTATGAAAGCTCCGGTTATCTCTTTCCTCAGACAAAAAACGTTTCATAAAATTTTAAAAGACTCTTTAAGCGTTCTGGAAAGGGCCCCCACCCCCTGGGCTCTCCTTCCAAAAAATATTTTAGTAAAGTCCACTTTATGCACCCCGACAAAATAACTGATAACGGCTATGATATCCCTTTTCTTTCTTGGGGACCGAGTCACACCGGAATACGGGGGAATGAGGAAAACTGACTCTCTGGCCCAAAATTGCTACCCTTCCCTTTTCCCTGCCCCCCTGCCTTACCCCCGATTTTAAAAATCAGGGAAAATCCCATTCATACAAGACCACTGGATCAGCCCAAGGGGAAAAGTGCAATAGACAAAAAAATTTTATAGATTCACCCAAACTCCCCCAACCCTGGCCCCCCCTTTTCCCAAAACGAAGGGTTTATGTTATTCTGACCGTCTCCGCATCGGACACACGGACTAAAACCCCTTTAAAAACTTACTGAAGGTGAACTGCTCCGGAATGCCCCCATTGTCAAAACTGACCTCACCCTTCGTATCTTTTAACCCCATGCACTTCTTTTAAAAAGTTTTTTCCAAACACTTTTTAAAATTTTCTTTAAACCCAAACCCCTTTACGATATTTTTGGGTGAAACCCCGCAACCCGGGAAACTGTTTGCCTTTCTTAGGCGTACCCAAATTTTTTACTCAGTGTGAAAATACCTAAATTTTTTCTGGGCTAAATATAAAGGGGTGGGGGGCCCCCCCATCCCCGAAAGCCTTTATTCCACTTTTATTTACTTTTAAAACTTATCGAATTTTACTTTTCACCTTTTTAGTCTTTACTTTTTAGCTTTTACTGGTTTTGTGATTTGCCCTTTTTCCTGGTTTTCATCATTTATCGTTTTAAATCATGTCCCGGCGCAGCATGTCCTTTTTGGACCTTGTGCCCCTTAAAACCCCCAAACCAACCCAACCCCAAACCCAAACCCGAATCACCCCCAATCACACTTTAAAAACAATTTGAAAGGGGCTCTGTTAAATTTTTTGTCGAAAATTTTTTCAAAAAAAACTTACGTTTTCTTTAAAAAAAATTTTTTGGGGCACTCGTAGAAAAAAGCCCAAAAAAAAAACAAAAATTTTTAAAAAGGGCTTAACCAATACCCCTTGGGGGGCAGAAACGTGAAAGCTTTTGATGCCGGGGTCTAACCCAGCTGTCATCCGTTCCCCAAAAAGGGCTAGGGAAGGTGCGTTTATTTGGAACCCGGGTTCTAAATCTTTGCTAAAAAAACTTGGGGCAAGTTTCATTTATAATGCAATACCCCCATTGCTCTGGGGCCTTTTAGGGGGCATCACCCGTTCATAAACCTATACGTCCCCTTTTCCCCGATATCTCTCCACCTTCAAAAACGCCACAAATTTTTCATTGATAAACCCATTTTCGCATCTTTTCTCATTCTTCACATCCTTAAAGGATTCTTTCATAGATACCCAACATGCGACCAGTTTTATGCAAATCGCCCTTCCTGCACTCCCCCCTTCGGACTTAGGATCCGTAAGGAGTGTAGTCGGGTACCCAATTGCGAGGATCTTAATGTATCTACTTGTTCATTTCATGAAGTCCCACCATGGACCGAATTGCAGATTCCCTACCTACAACCATTCGAAGGCTTCACAAAACCAAGCACTGACCCCATAATATATAAACAGTTATTTCTAGACCATAAAAGCAAATATCAAAACTTCGAAGAACTGTATACTGACGGCTCAAAATCTCATAATCACGTTGGTTTTGCTTATGTACATCATAATCATTCTTACAACTACACCCTACCTCCGTTTTGTTCCATATTTACAGCCGAATTAATAGCTATTTATGAAAGCCTTCTTTACATCTCCAGAACAAATACCAAACATTTCATCCTTTACTCTGACTCATTAAGTGTCTTGGAGAATCTGAAATCCGGCTCCCTCACTCATAGTTATATTTTGAAAGTCTTACGCATGCACAAGAGACTCATGGACCGTGGATACATTATCCTCTACTGCTGGGTACCTAGCCATATTGGGATTCCCGGAAATGAAAAAGCAGATTCTTTGGCCAGGCATTCTACCGTCCCATATAACTGTGATCTGCCCTATACGGATATAAAATCTGGCATCTCTTCCCTAACGAAAGGCACTTGGAATCACATATGGGACTGTGAAACCCAAAACAAACTTCACTCTATCCGGCCAGCCCTTACCCACTGGTCCACTCAACCGTACCGCAAGCATGATGTCACTCTCACTCGCCTTCGCATTGGCCATACAAGACTAACCCATAAGTACCTCCTTTTGGGTGAACCTGCTCCTGAATGCCCACATTGTCATACTCAACTTAGCATACATCATCTTTTAACCTCTTGCTCTGCTTTTAATGATCTTTACCAAATATTTTTTAACTCTTCTCATCCCAAACTAGACGACCTATTGGGTGATATCCCACACCACAACTTGTTTGCCTTTCTTCGGCGCACAAACATATTTTATTCCGTATGAAATGCCCACTTTAGCCTGACTGGCATCAGGATGGGGGCCCCCATCCATATGCCTTTAGTTTTACCTCTTTTATCTACCTTTGAATTTTACTTGTCTCCTTTATCACCTTTACATTTTAGCTTTTACTAGGTTTTATGACACCTTTTATACTGAACACATCTTTATTTAACTCAACGTCTGGCGCAGTATGTCCTTTCTGGACCTTGTGCCAAAAATACCAAACCCCAACCAACCAATCCCGAACCCTGGCGACCTTCCCTAGTTGAAGTGCTTCCAACAATAGACACAGGCACTCAAAAAATCCATGGAAAGAATCAATAGCTTTTTGGCGTCACAAAATCCTCGTTACAGTGACAACCTCATTACATCCCTAAAACACATCACGAGGGAGGTTTAGTACTCAGATGAACGCGAACCTATGTTACTCACAATGCTACTGAACGGTGAACTATTATGAAATACCGCGACGAGCGAGGACAAGCGTATGTGCGCTAGTCCGATCGCATGTATCTATCTTATTCGTCCGCGATATCAGATACCAAAACTTATATCATACTAGAACACTTTGTCCTTAACCTATTTCAGTCTTATCCCACTATCTCCCATCCTACTTATATTAAAGCCTGGGCTCATCTATTATGTTCCCGTTTCCAGACCAATACATACCAAATCCTAAGCCGATTGCTATTCATGTGTTCATAAAGTTCAGCGTCACGACATCTAAAACCCTCTGTCGTGGTCATCACCGGCGATTCTGCCGCCCCGTCTAGTGAGCCCTCTGCCCCCCCCCCCCCCCCGCCACCGACCTAGGTGCCTCATGAACTCACACGACAGTTGCTCCACTGCCCTCAGCCAGTTACGCAAAAACGTGTGGTAAACTGCAACAACAGGAACATCCATCCTATTCATAAGTCATGCCACCCGAAATGGGCATTTGAATAAAGAAATTTCAATCACTA
>JAWZYV010015044.1:0-74048 GCA_038373885.1 Cheiracanthium punctorium | reverse complement strand
CCGTCCTGCTAACTGCATATGCTTAATTATAGCGTCCTTATCAAAAGTTCGGGCGTTATAGTAGAAATCAACCTAAGAAAACAACACGTCACACTCATGGATTATGATGCACATACCAAATAGTATTTAACCGGTTAAGTACAATTGGAAAATGCTTCGCGAAGATTGTAAAAAAAAAAAAAATATATTAGCCGATTTTAAGAAAGATTTCGATTCCAAAGATGTGTTTTTTGGAACAAGGGAGAAAAAAAAGGAACACTCATAAATAATGTGCACTTTACAACTTGAGGGAATCTCTCTATTCTAAAAAAAAGTAAAGGCCGCTGGAGCTGTCAAAGCTTGTGGACCTATCTCCTCCTAAACCGTAGGGATTTGAATTTCGACTAAGGTGCCCATAGATTCAAAAAATTCCGAGGAACCTACTAAGTTGATTTAAATTTCGAAAATCGAATTAATTTAGAAGATATTAATAAAAAACTGAAAAAATAAACCGAATGGTTGCCAGATTTGGCATAAAATTATCATTCCTTTGCAACAAAGCGTTTCCAAGTATCTGGAATCGCGTGAAACTTACAAACATGAGATAGAATTACGCCCATTTTACGCCAAAATAAAAACTATATGAAATAAGTAACTCAAAATGTGTTACACAAAGTTGACAATTTTCAAATAGTAAGTTCGCTTAGACAACAGGAGTTTAGAATTAGGGATTATTCGTTTTTCCAGAACAGGATAACTAATATTTTGAAAATGAAAAATAATTAAAATGCAGATTATTTTAAAGCCGGTTCTCGTCCAGCTGGATTATTTGCTACCAGTAGAAATATTTGGCGGCGTTAACTATGCAATTATAGCAGTTATAGTACACTTTGGATATTTGCTAGCGCGACGAGATGGTATAATTCGTGGTGCTAAGTACGCCAATTTGCAAACGATTATGTAAATGAAAATGTGGATAACGGTTTTCCGGAAACCTTAAATGAACAGTAAATATAGGTTGTGAGCATGTGTAAATCGCCAAATAATGAAAAGTCACCATTGGTGGCGTGGCAGGCTGTTCTATCTGTTCCGTAGCTTTTATTAACTTTACATTTACGCAAGTCGCCAAAGAATGAAAAATCGCCATGGGTGGCAAATTCGCAAGGTGTCCAATAGGTTTTACATTATTAAAAATACAGCTGAAACATATGTTCAGATTTTATTACGCTTTAGCTCCTAATTAATATAACTTTTGAATGGCAACATTAAATATCATTGTGTTTATGAGGAGTGCAAATAATTTTTGCAGCGATTATAAGCGGAGTCCACACTCCAGGTGGAGTATAGCTCAGGACCCGTACAACACGGATTCCCATAACAAAATTTCGGGTTTTGTATGTTGAAATTTTGTCTTTTTCACGAATAAGCCTGATTAGGGGCCGAATGCCTCATACGAAAAGCGAGCGTAGCCAGTCTGGGGGCCTTGGCCCCTAGTAATGAAAAAATAGGGAAAACGCGTGGATATTGAAAAGCTTTTCATATATAACATAGCAGTGCGCATTTAAAATCTGACAGTTTTTCAGATTTGTTTTCATTAAAGTGTTTTATGCATAAACAGGGTTTCCCTTTTAAAAATGAAACAGTTAAACAACAGCAGTATGACATCAACGCTCAGACTGTTCGAATCTAGGATTCCTTGATTACAACCCAACGTGGTCAGGTTTACTTGATAGATCTACCAGAATTGTACAGCTGCGTGCAGGAATTTGAAAATTTTTCATATTAATATTTACGCTTTTAAAATACTGATGAAAAAAATTTTATACAATTAGTTTTTAAAGTCCTCTTTACAAAAGTATTTGAAATTCACGAAACATTCTTTTTCTGCAACGTATCTTAAATGCGTCATCCTCCAAAAGAATATGTATAGAATTTAGTTTTATTTTTAAGGTGACATTTTTCTTTTTTTTTTTGAGATAATGAAATAGTGCTTTCTCATATTTAAAATCCTATTTATGTTACTAGTTAGAAAATCGTATTTTAAGAAATCTGCCCAGGCAGCGTAATGGTTAACAAATCGTTCAATGACACGTTGTTTTCGGATTTGATTCCTGACTTGGGCTCGGGTGTTCACTTGTGCGTCACTTCATAGGGAGATTTTTGCTTTCTTACTGGGTGCCCTCCCCCCCACCGCTACAAAATTGCTCACTTCCCCGTTTATCAGTACAGTGGAGTCTTGACTTACGCTAGAAATGCGTTCCGAGATACCTCACGTATGTGAAAATTTCACGTTGTGCGTAAGGTGTATATATATAATGACTTTTTTCAAACACATGTGCTATCATTTTGGGTGCTTATTAACACTGCTCAAATTGATTTAAAACATTCCCAAAATATATATTGTCATTTTTTGGATAAGATAATGAATAAATGAATGTTACCAGTTCTTAGTATTTAGCAAAAATCAGGTGTCGCCAGGAAGAGCTCGTTTTAGCTCCTCTTCCCCAATGGGGGATAGTACTCGTGAAAAACGCGCGTAAAATGTTATTTGTGATATATTGCGTAGCAGAGGGACTCCACTGCAGTTTCGAAAGCCTGATAATCCAGTCCTCTCCCTAGAAAAGAGAAAGAAAATGAATAAATAAAAAACTAATTAAAGGCTGCATCTTTCTACAAAAAATGAGTTTTCGTTCCCCAGAAAAATGTCCAAATTATGAGGATGTTAAAGTTGGGAGGTTTCATTGTATTACATGAAGATTGTTGTGTGTGTAGGTGGTAGGAGAGAAATCATCTCTGGCTTTGAAACATTTTAGAACTAAACTTACAAACACACACACACAAAATAGCAAGGTATAGAAATGTTTACTCTACCGATGGTGGAGGAGAGGACTCGAGCAACTCCTTTAATGGATTCCTGTGCTACGCCCTTTTAAATTTTGTTCAGGATACCATACAAGGTTGAAGTAACTAGAGTTACTCATGACGATTGAAGTATTACTTAAATATTACTCAAGTCAGAAAAAGTTTCTCAACACGCTGTTTGTGCTGTCCAAATATTAACTGCCGTTTTAATCACTGTATTTAGTGTTAATATCTTGGGGGTGTATCTCTCGCATTTAGGATCTCATCCTTCCAGTAATCCGCCATTTCTTTAATTGGGTACAAGAGTTATACACGTTCGTTCGAATGTTACTTGAGTATTACTCAAGTAACAAAGATTTTTAATTATATTGTTTGTACTGCCGAATGTTAAATGCGGTTATTATTCAGTTAGCGCGGTGCTGCAGCCTCCAGATTGTATCCTGAGAGTTTAGCCACTCCTCTTTCCAATGGTCGCCATTCCTCTACCCGGATATTATTCAAATGCTGTTAAAGGTGTCAGCAACGGCTGTGTAACATCACTTAAAGTAAAAAAAAAAAAAAAATATATATATATATATGTGAGTTTTGCTATTCGTGACAAATTATTCAAACAATGAATTGTGAATTTAGACTTTTCACAAATGATTTGCGACGTAATACTGTTCGACACAATTGCGTGAAATTACAAAAAAAAAAGGATTCAACACTACTACATCGATATTATATATATTAATCAGACTACATTGTAATATATTTATATAATAGAGAAATATCTTATAATGCAATGCAATTATTATATATAATTAATTCATTTTCTTCAAGGACATTAGACGGAGATCTATTGATGTATTTGATTCCTTGAAGTCTAGAGAAAGCAAGAAATTTAGCGGTTGAAAACGGATGAACTTAATATCAAAAATATTAGCAACAGCAGAAATGCCTTTGATGTACAGCTGCGGAAAAAAAAGGCCCACTTGTACATTTTTCGGCCGTCGTTCGTCGCTCAGCAAAGTTACAGATACCAATCGTTTACGATTGACGCACATTTTAATTTGCTATGCATAAAAATTGAAGAAGGGGCCATCTACATTTTAAAATTCGCACCAACTTTTTTTTTCTCAATAGCAACCCCTAGATTTCACTTCATATTTCAAAAATTTAGCTCATTTTTACACCTTACACCAATTTTCAATAAATTTTGACAGAAAATGAGTGAGTTATGAGCACCCAAAATCCCCCTCCTCCTATTTTAAAATATTTTTTCATACTTCAATTCATATCTCATATAATATTGGTAGTAAGAAGCTGATTTTTATTCGTATTATTAGAACTAAACGACCCAAACATAATTTAATGTTATTATGATTTTTAATAAACCATTAATATGAATTATGAATTATTAAATTAATATTCAAAAAAATTATGAATAGCGATCTAGCCAAATTTCAATGGAAATAGATGCAGAAGTTATATTACATGGCTGTGCAAAATTTCAAATTTTTACAATCAGTAGTTTAATTTATATTAAATAAAATGTGTTATTTTCATGGGTTAAGGGACCATATATAAATTTATTAAGTGAAAATTTTTTGAAAATTGCATGAAATAAATGTAAATTAGATTTATTTTGTGCAAAAACACAGTAAAAGATACCAGTATTGAAAATATCAAATTTTGAAGCAAATAAATTAGAGGTTTTTACAGTTTGTTGGGGATTCTATAAAGCGTGTATTGTTGCGTCCGATACCATATTCCCCCAAATAAAATATTTTCCAGCTATAGAATTAGATGCAGTAGATGTATGTCTTCTAATACAACGTCCTATTTCTGAAAAACTAACATCCTCAACTTTCCAGGCATGAATGTGACCTTTTTTAATATCGGAAACATTAGGTCTTTGGAATTCCCCATACTTTATCAAACATTCAAAATCACGTTTTTCTGTAAAAAAATTTTCATCTAACTATAAATTAAAATACCGCCAAAAGTCTAAAGACTATTGCACATTGCAGGCGATAGTATTAAATGAAGAAAGTGAAAAAACAAACACAGTGATAATATTGGGACGGCAAAAAAGTAATTGCGTTTTTTACATGAAATTCAAACAAATAAATTTTCAATCATGAAACCATTCTTTAGGTTCGGCCATAGCTGAGTCGAGCAATATTCATGCAGCAGCCTCTAACTCCTGCCAACATTTCAGCTGTCTAAGAGAAACTTCAAGGGAAACACTGAATAACAATTTCAAAATTACAAAGATTTTCAAAATCCTTAGCCGTCATTTTGCATTTTTCCCTTAAATCATGTGTGCAAACCAAGGAAGTTATGAACTCACGGGTCATTTGGACCACAGACTAAATATTCTATTCTACCCTTGATATTCTCAGTACAAAAAACTTTAAGAGAGATGGGAACAATATTTTCCTTGAAAATAATATTAATTTCTTTTAATTCTCGCGAGCGAAATAAATGAAAGGCGAAAAGCTCGGAACCTACAAATAGCGTTTTTCAATTTGCAGAAAGTCCCTTAAAAACGCGCAAAAATAAATTCGCAATATCTCCGGAAATTATCGTAGAAAATTGGTGAAAATTTATATTTAGGGTAATTTGAAGGTTTTCTTTCGTTTAATAAAGTCAAAATATGGGGTTGCCATTGAGAAAAACGAAGTTGATGCAGAATTAAATATGAAGACGGCCCCTTATGCAAATTAAATTAATAGTAAATTAAAGTACGCGTTATTTGCAAACGAATGGTATATATAACTTTGCTATATGATGAACGATGGCGAAATAAAGAGCAAGTGGGGCTTTTTTTTCCGCAGCTGTACAAATGAAACACTAATACCTCACCCGGTGAAAAATAACAGTAATTAACCCCTTAATGGTCATATTATTTTCAAGAAAAGGTTGTAAAAGTACTTATATTTTTACAAAAATTTTCCTTGAAAATAAGTGTATGTACAAATGAATTCATTTTAAGGTGTGGGACATTGTAATATATTAAAAAAAAAGGTCTGTGCTTAAGAATTGAAATGTCCCAAATTTTCTGGACCATAGCATTTGAACTCCGCAGTCCGGAAATATCAAGAGAGAGACACGGAAGTGGTTAAACATTGCGCAGAACAAACAGAATACTTAGAAATCTTTGGATGACTTAAATAATACTCAAGTAGTACTCCAGGAACAGAAGTAACTCTTGCACTAGACTAAAGAAATGGTAGATTGCTGGAGAAATAGGTGGCTAAATTTCTGGGAAACACCCTTAAGACACCAACATATAACGGCAATTCATATATGGGCAGTACAAACAGAAGAAGTGGAAATTTTCGGGTGGCCTGCGTAATATTGACGTAATACTTCAATGGACAAGAGTAATTCTATTTATTCAAACCTGGTATGATGCCTTGAGCGAGTTCTTAAGAGGTTTTGTAGACAGGAACTGTCACGGTGAAGATATTTTGAAATGTGTTTGCCAGATATCGCGGAGGTGTGTGTGTGGGGGATGGGGTGGGGAGATTAAAATCTTGAAAGTCACACGAGGTTTGCAGTTTTTGATAACTGATCACCAATCTTCTGCCAAAAAATAATTTAAAACCGAACCAATCTTGAAAAGTATGCTTACAATATGCCTGACGAAGACAATGAAATAGTTTTAGATTGCGATTCTAATATATGTTTTATGAAACAAGACAGAAAAACACGGCACATTCGTGGATTATGATGTTCATTCGAAACAGTATTTAAAATGGTGAAGTACAGTTGGAATACCCTTGGCGAAGATTTAAAAAAGCTTCAGTAGGCGATTTTAAGATATATATCGATTCAAAGATTTGCTTTATGGAACATGAAGCAGTCGATTCCTTTTTTAACGGCCCCATTCTCGCCAACCTAAGAAATCGCCGCATTTTGGCGAGCATTGCAGCCATTCGTGTCTGGGACTTATGCAAAAGTTTCAAAGCTCCCAGAAGAATTAGATGAAAATTAATGTGAGAAGATTAGCAATAAACGCAATAGTTAAGAAATTTAAACACACCTAATTATTAAAATTACATTAATTGACAACCCTAAGTTAATAAATAAATAATGGAATGCTGTACTTACATGATGTTCCAAATCGCCATTTTATTTCTAAATTAAGATTGCCAAATAAATACAGAAAGTCGTCATGGTAACTGTATATGTTTCACTATCGCCACACTGGCGAGAGTCGGGGCGTTACAGTTGAAATCAACCCAAGAAAGCAAACACGGCACACTCATGGATTATGCGCTATATTCTAAATAGTACTTAAAACGGTGAAGTACAAAAGAAATATACTTGTTAGATCCCCTTTAATCCTCGTGAAGATATTTTGTAGATTAAAAAGTTAGTAAAAAAGTTTTCGAAGCCAATTTCTTGATAGATTTCGATTCCTGACTTGGGTTTGGGTGTTAACGTTGGCGTCACTTCACAGGGAGATTTCTGCTCCCTTACTGAGTACGCCCCTCCGCCATAAAATAGTTAATACTCCGGTCTTTAGTACAGTGGAGCGTTGACTTACGCTGGGAATGCGTTGCAAGATACATCACGAATGTGGAAATTTCATGTTGTGAGATAGGGTATACATATGACTTTTGGAAACACATGCGCAATCATATTAGGTGCTTATAAACACTGCTCAAATTGATTTAAAACGTTCCCAAACTATATATTGTCATCTCATGGTTAAGGTAATGAATGAAAAAATGTTATTCCTTCTTACTGTTTAGGCAAAATAAGATGTCGCTGGGAGGACCTCGTTTTAGCTCCCCTAGAAGGAGATAGTAATCGTGAAAAACGTGCGTAAAATCTTATTAAGTTAGATTGTGCTTTAGCGGATGTTCACTGCAGTTGCGAATGCCTGATGGGCCCGTGGCCACCTTAGAAAAGGCAGAGATAATAAATAAATAAAAAACTAGTTTGTGACATTTTCTTTCTTAAAAAATTGCTTTTAGATCCTGTTCCGTTCTCCGGAAAAATGTCCAAATTTTGAGATGCTAAACATGGGAGGTTAAATGGTATTTCATGAATACTGTTGAGCGTGTATGAGGTGAGAGGGAAACCTTCTCTGGCTTTCAAACAATTTCGAACAAAAATAACGCGCGCACACACATTCTAAGCATCAAGCTATAAAAATGTTTACTATACTGATAGCGGAGGAGGGGACTCGATCCCCTGCTTTAATGGAGTCATTTAATATGCCCCTTTAAAAGTTGTTCAGGATACCATACAAGGTTTGAGTAACCAGAGTCTCTCATGTCTATTGGAGTATTACTTGGATATTACACTAGTCACAAAGAATTTCTAAACACGCTGCTTGTACTGCCCTAATGTTAACTGGCATTATTCATCACTCTATTTAGTGTTATTATCTCGGGGGTGTATCCCTGGCATTTAGGATCTCCTCCTTCATGTAATCCGCCATTTTTTTAATCGGGTGCAAGTGTTACTTATGTTCGTTGAGATAGTACTTGAGTATTACTCAAGTCACCCAAAGATTTTTAATTATATTGTTTGTATGCCCCAATGTTAATTTCCGTTATTGTTCGCTGAGTGCGGTGTTGCGGCCGGTGTATCCCGAGGGTTTAGCCATTCCTCTTTCCAGATGTCCGCTATTTCTCTACCCGGATATTATTCAAATGCCGTTCCCGGTGTCAGACACGGGTTTGTAACGTTATTTAAAGTAAAAATTATTTGAGCTTTGTTATTCATGACAAAATTATTCAAGCAATGATTTATGAATTTATACTCTTCATAAATGATTTGTGAAATAATAGTGTTCCACAGAATTGCTTGAAATTAAAAAAAAAATATATATTCAACACTACTATATTGATATTATATTTTTCTGCGATGGCACTAGAAGGAGCTGCTGTTGTTTATTTGATTTCTTGAATTCTGGGGAAAACAAGGATTTTAGAGGTTCAAAATTAGAGGAAATTGGCATCAGAAATATTAGCATCACCAGTGTTGCCTTAGATGTACACCTGAGAAACTAACAAGTCGCCCGGTGGCCAATAACAGTAATTAGCCCCTTAATGGTAAAATTATTTTCAAGTAAAGGCTGTAAAAGTACCAATATTTTCAATAAAAAATATTGGGAATTGTAAAAATGTTTCGGAATTGTAAATATGTTTGTGTGTTAGATTTCGATTCTAACGATGTGTTTTTTGGAACAAGGGAGAAAAATACGGCACACTCATAAATAATGTACACTTTCCAACTTCATCGAATATGAAAAGAAAAAAAAATAGGGAAGACGCTGGAATCATGAAAAGCTTTTCATATATAGCACTATAGTGCATATTTAAAATCTGACAGTTCTTGAGATTTGTTTTCTTTTAAAGTGTTTCATGCTTAAACAGGGTTCCCTTTAAAAAATGAAACAGTTAAACAGCAGCAGTATGACATCAACGCTCAGACTGTCCAAACCCAGGATTCCTTGATTATTACCCGACGTGGTCAGGTTTACTAGTTAGGTATCTGCATCTTGAGCCAGGAAGCAGGGCTTTCCAAAAATTTTCATATTAATATTTTACACTTTCTAAATTCCGGTAAAAAGGTTTCGTCTTACAATTAGTTTTTAAAGTCCTATTTACAAAAGTATGTAAAATTTATTACACATACTTTTTCTGCAACATATCTCAAATGTGTCACCCTCCAAAAGCATATTTGAAGGTGACTTTTTTTGAATTTTTTGTTTCAATGTCAAAATAGTGCTTTCCCACATTTAAAATTCTATTTACATTACTTGTTAGAAAATCGTATTTTAAGAAATCCTCTTAAGTAGCGTAATGGTTAATTCAATGATTCGTTGTATTCGGATTTGATTTCTGACTTGTGCTTGGGTGTTCACTTGTGTGTCACTTCATAGGGAGATTTTTGCTTCCTTAAAGGGTGCCCCCCCTCCGCTATAATTCCTATTTTCCCCGCTTTTCAGTACAGTGGAGTCTTGACTTACGCTAGAAATGCGTTCTAAGATACCTCACGTAGTTGAAAATTTCACGTTGTGAGATAGGGTAAATATATACATGCGTTTTTAAAATACATGCGCAATCCTTTTAGGCAATTATAAGCACTGCTCGAATTGATTTAAAACGTTCCCAAACTACACATTTCTATTTCGTGTATATGGTAATGAATGAATGAATGTTAATGGTTCTGTTTAGGAAAAATCAGGTGTCGCGAGAAGGAGCTCGTTTTGGCTCCTCCTCCACAATAGGAGATAGTACTCGTGAAAAACATGCGTAAAATCTTATTTGTGATAGATTGCGTTGCAGAGGGAATCCACTGCAGTTGGGAGTGCCTGATGTTCCTAGTCCCCGCCTTAGAAAAGAGGAACCAAATGAATAAATAAAAAACTCATTAAAGACTGTATCTTTCTACAAAAAAATGCTTTTCGAGCCTGTTCCGTTCCCCATAAACATGTCAAAATTATGACGATGTTAAATTTGGGAGGTTTCATCGTATTACATGTATATTGTTGTGTGTGTATGTGGTGGGAGAGAAATCATCTCTGGCTTTGAAACATTTTTGAGCCTAATTAACAAACGCACACACAGAGAACAGCAAGGTATAGAAATGCTTACTCTACCGATAGCGGAGGAGGGGACTCGAGTACGTCCGTTAACGGAGTCCATTCCTACGCCAGGATACCATGCAAGGTTTGTACCTTGTCCAGGATACCATACAAGGTTTGAGTAACTAGAATTACTTATGACTATAGAAATATTACTTAAATATTACTCAAGTTAGAAAAAGTTTCTCAACACGCTGTTTGTACCGCCCAAATGTTAACTGCCGTTATAATCACTGTATTTAGTGTTTAATATCTCGGGGGTGTATCCTCGCATTTAGGATCTCCTCCTTCCAGTAATCCGCCATTTCTTTAATCGAGCACAAAAGTTATTCATGTTCGTTGAGATATTACCTGTGTATTACTCAAGTCACCTACATATTTTTAATTATATTGTTTGTACTGCCCAATGTTATTTGCTGGTTTAATCAGTGCATCTAGTGTTATTATTACTAACTAGCTGAAGTACCCGTCCTTGACGGGTTAGTGAATGCAAATTTCCAAAAAGCAAGAACTTTCGTCAGCATTGTAGGAGTACACAGAATGGATGGAGTATGTTGCCAAAGTAAAGAAAGCGAAGTTTTAATTTTTATGTATTGTTAAAATATTACAGGTTAAGAGAGTCACTAAGTAATATTATTTCATTCGCTTTAGTCGTAATTATGTGATGTGCGAACGAATATTTACGAATATAGAAATAATTTTCGCAAAATCTCAAAATCTAATCAACATCTTTGAAAAATTGGAAGCCTAGAATTTAAGTTGAGTGACAACCTATCATGTCACCCAATTTCGTTTCATTCCCTGCAGTCTTTATTTCGTGATGCTGGAACAAAATTTCAGCATTTTAAAACGATTTTCGCAAAATCTCCAAATGTAATCAAAATATTTTTAAAATTCAATGCCTATAAATTAAGATTAGCAACTACCTATCATATCACTAAATTTCGTATCATTCGTATTAGTTGTTATTACGTGATGTTTGAAGAAATATATACGTATTTTGAGAGAATTTTCACAAAATCTCAAAATCTAATGAAAATGTTTAAAAAATTGGATACCTGTAGTTTATGTTGAGCAACCATCTATCATGTGACCCAATTTCATATCAATCGCTTTAGTCGTTATTACGTAATGCGGGAACAAAGATTCACTCAGTTTTAAACGATTTTCGCTAAATCTCGAAATCGGATCGATTTTTTAAAATTAGATGCTTATAGTTTAAGGTGTGTGACCACCTATCATTTCACCAAATATCATTTTTTCACCTTTGCAGTTATTACGTGATGTGCAAAAACAAATTTACGCAGTTTGAAACGATTTTCGCAAAATCTGAAAATCTAATGAAAATTTTTAAAAATTCGACGCCTATGTTTTAAGTTGAGTGACCACCTATCATGACACCCAATTTCGTATCATTCGCTTCAGTCGTTTTTACGTGATGCTCGAACACAAATTTACGCAGTTTGAAACGATTTTCGCAAAATCTCAAAATCCAATCAAGATTTTTTAAAAATTCGACGCCTATGTTTTAAGTTGAGTGACCACCTATCATGACACCCAATTTCCTATCATTCGCTTCAGCCGTTTTTACGTGATGCTTAAACAGAAAAAGCGTCACGTACAGAATGACAGAATGACAGAATGACAGAACGACAGAATGACAGACAGACAAACTCTTTTTTTGAGGGTCGCATCGGATTCCCAGGTGCTTGAAACGGATAGAAATCGCAAAATTTTTTAATTCCGAGAAATGTACAGACAAAAGTCTAATTTTATTTATATAGATAGCCGACCAAAGCACGAAATGAAGAAAAGATGGGACATTGGCCAAAACGTGATTTGGCCGGAAAATTCACGAACTGGTTGATTTCGAGGTTTGACCGTAAATATATATTAATTTGAAACATGTATATTAATTTGACATATATATTAATTTGAAACATGTTTTTAGTGTATCCACTAAACTGAGTGAACGGCTAGGTGTAAAAATTTGGCTAAGGTGTCTAAAGTAATGCCTTTGTCTTTAGATGTGTCATCAGAAAAGAAAAATTTAAAAAGTCGAACGGATGAAAACGGTTATAGTACATTTTTTCGCCATAGAAATAATAATGTGGTTTATTAAATACATTGTTGTCTCTCATAAAATCCTTCTTTATTCTGCCGTTTTATTGCTTATTTCTTTAGCTTTTTTCAATATATAAATTGAAACATGATTTTATTGTATCCACTAAATTGTGGGAAAGGCTGAAGTAAAATTGGGTTGATGTGCCCAAAAAATGTCTAGGTCGTCAAAAGAGAAAAATATTAAAAGTGGAAGGTTTAGTCGTGGCGGAACGACGAAGGGGCAATTTTTTTGCATAGAAATACATTGTGGTGCACTAACTTCATTGTTGGCAGTTATAAACGTAATTTTGGCAGTTTATCTCTTATCCATACATTAATTTGAAACGTGCTTTTCCTGCATCCAATACATTGAGAGAACGGCTTAGTAACCCCCCCCCAACCCCCTCTCACCAACCTAAAAAATCGTCCAACGTTGGCGAACTTCCCAGTCATAGGTCTCTAGTACTTATATACAGCTCCAATGCAAACAGTCCGGGATGACGCATGCGCATCTATATATTAATTTGAAACGTGTTTTCCTGTATCCCCTAAATTGAGAGAACGGATAGGTGTAAAATTTGGTTGAGGTGTCTATAAAAAGCTTTTCGTCTGTAGATGTGTCATCAAAAGAGAAAGAAAAAGTCGAACGTTTCAGGCGTGACAGGACGACAAAGGTGAAATTTTTCTCCATACAAATGGAACCCTTGCAAAAAGATATCTCTGCGACGTTATATGATGAAAATCTCAAATTTCGTACATCACTTCATTAGTGCACACGGCACATTTTACTAACTGGGAATGTTTTTGTACAGGGGTCGTACACAAATTTAAATGTATGTAACTAATTGTAAATGAACCAGGGAAATTTTTTCTTAACAAAATCTTATTCCCGACCTTATTTTGATCATTTTTTCAGGTTACACTGGCCACTCATCTCTGATAGATAAAGAATTAAATCCCGTTACCAGCTTTCTGGGACACCCTATATATTAGCAAAAAAAGGGGATGTGAACAAATAGGAAAAGTATTATTCTCACTTTTCCAGAGGAAAGGGGTTTGTTTACAAGACACTAAGAAAAGTAAAATTGTACAATCCTTAATTTAAAAACACACAAGATTGGGTAAAATTTATTTATGCTATTGAGAAACCTGCAAAAGTACACGTTGAAAAAATAAATTTAAAAGCAATGTTCTTTTTGGAAAAAATTAATGCGTCTAATTAATCCAAAAGTGAGGAGAAAAGTTAATATGCTTTAAAATGTTGCATGTCCTTACTTATTAACTTTTGAAAGCGGCAAATGATGTCCAAATTAAAAAAAAAAAGAACATATTTTGAGCCACCCTAATTTAAAGTGCATATAAAATTTAAAAGATTTTGTAAACATATTTTTTACATGTCACTGTTAATTTTTTTCGCACACAAATCGCAAATTCAGTTTCATCTAAACTGAAATATTATGTATTGATGTACCTTACATGCAGGTAAACTTACTTAGATATTTCATAGAGAAACATGAAATTATGTATGTATGTGTTATTTAAACTAGTAGGTAAATATAAATTTAAACATTAATAAATTGTTATGTTATTGTTAAAATCTGTAATTTATATCTCTATAACAAACTTGCTTTCATGTAAAAATTTTTAATCAAATATAAAAGAAAATATGAATGTTTTCACATGATAATTTTACTAGAATAAAAAAAAAACTGCCTTTGTTCGTATAATATTGTGATTCTTATAAAGAAAAGAAATTGCACGAAAAAAATTATCGTTTTTGAACGAATGTAATTTTTATTTATTATATAAGTTGCTTTATTTTTTCCTTTATAACTGCAAATGTTTTCTTTTCTATTATATCTGGACATTTAAGCTAATTGTACACATCTATTTTCTTCTATTTTCTTTTTTTCTTTTTTTCTTTTTTACAAATCTACGCTCTAACTGCTAAAGATAAACATGAGTTTTTCACTTCAATAAGAAATTCAAAGTTCTTTGTTTTTTCCTAAAATGAAACGCAGTATTAACTTTTTTTTCTGGATCTTCGTATTTTATTCTTCTGAAAGAAAAAAAAATCTAAACCACTAATCTTTTCAATGGAGGGTGTTTATTACAGATAAAATAATAACAACTTGAAATAATTGCAGACTGCTTTGCAATGACTGCTTTGCAGACTGCTTTGCAAAGTTAATGTGTTTTTTAAACTAAAATTTTTCAGCAAAATTTGATTTTCTATAGAAATCTAAAAATTTTTTATTAATATAAATATTTGCAAATACAGATCGCATTTATTTATATTCTTATGATATTTTATTTGCATTTTAAAGATTGTTTGCTAGGAGCAATACCTTTTTTAATTTCATTGAATAAATATTTTTTGGAAATTTGTTTTTTCTTTGTCTGGTACATAAATTCCCGACTTTCTACCAAACGCCATAAAATTTTGTACCACATTAAATTTCCACAGTTTTTATTTAATGCAAGTAGGGCCGTAGACGACAAATAACTTTCCAGTTTTCACAAGTTTTTTGAGTTTTAGCGGTTTTCGTAATTTTCACCTTCATAGAGTTTTTCTACTCTCCGATAGAGTAGATTATTAACTAAATAAGGATTTTCCTTCCCGATAACGGAATATAAATACTGCAAAGTATTTGACGTAATTTTGACTTCACTTATTTAGTAAAGGGGATTACAAATTGAATGAAGTTGGCAGGGTTTGGCGTAAATGTCAAGCCATGGACTAAGTAACTTCGCAAACTTTCACATTTCGATTTGCTGGGAATAGCCCCAACCTCCTTATGGTCTATTTTCTGCATTAATTATGAATTTGTGCGAGCTTGCAGCTTGTTTATATCACGATTTTAAATTCAACTGGCGTTTTCAGATTATAAAACATATTAATATTGGTTACTCTCATGAATTCAGAAGCGAGCGCAGTAACATTGTCGACAGAAAAGACTTCACGTTTAATTTACTGTCCTTGCGTACACACACACACACACACACACACACACACACACGAACACACACACACACACACACACACACACACACACACGAACACACACACACACACACACACACACACACACACACACACACACACACACACACACACACACACACACACATACACACACAGGATGCCAGTATGACACGGTTTTTGACACAGATTATTATGCTTTATTTAACTAACATATAACAGATTATGTACAATGCTTTTTAACCCATTTATGCCTAGCGTCCCTTTTTTGGGACGGCATTTTCGCTATCATTCGAAAACGTTATTTATTTTTCCGAGCCTTTATTCGCGAGTACTGAACCTCAATTCCACAAAACATTTTAATATGGCCAAGTGGGATGATGACATTTCAATTTTTATACATAATGATTTTAAATGAAATCATCCCTTGTTCGAAAAGTTGACATCAGAAATTTATCAATTACTGCTGGTGCAAAAATCGAAGAAAGTCGCAAAAATATCCAGGCACGAATGGGTTAAAAATAAACATCACAGAAGAGAGCGAAATCTTCGCTCTTACACGTCTGCTTGCTCAAGCCAACTGCACCGTACTCAGAGCAGGAGGCACACCTGCACGTACACTCACGCTGCGGTCGTTGGTTGCGTAGGACATCAACTCCACATTTGGCCATTCGACCATTTCATCTGAAGGCAAAATTAAAACACATATTTAACAAGCATTTAAATAAATTTTAATCGATGAATAGTTCAAACATATACACCCGATTTGAACTCAATCGAATGTACCGTTTAAACGCTAGCGCACTTTCAAGAATTTCCCCCCATAGGCCATAATGTAAAAGAAATCTTTGTCGTAGCCCTGTAGAAAAACTATAAGTCCTATACACATCAAAATCAATACCGGTCTTGCGACAGTGGTTCATGACATATATACCCAATTTGGGCTCAATCGAATGCCCCGTTTATGAGTTATCCTGTTCACTTACATAACAGAAACACACATACACACATACACAGATAGATACACACACACATACACACATATATACACACACACATACACACATATATACACACACACATACATTCATCTCGTAAAAATAGCATAAAGGGATTCAGAAGACCTCAAAGCCTGTGAATACACCAAAATCTCGAAGTCGAATTTTTTCATGATTACAATACTTTCCTTACATGGTACATGTTCGGAAAGTAAAAAAATGTAAATTTACCGTACTAGCCCGAATGTAACGCGACCCCGAAATTTTTCATCAAGGTAATTAAAAAAATCCTATATTTAGGTGTTTAATTTATCGCGAATCAGGCTTTTTACGGGAAATGATCAATCAATCATGTTATATTCGGGCTAATGCGGTAAGTAAAAATGTAAATGCACTATATTAATTTAGGTGATTATACAAAAATGATAATACTACAGCGCGCTTTTGCTATACCTGAAAAATATAAAAATATGAAATTAAATAAAAGCTAGATAATAAGAGAAAAAAAAAATAAAATCCCGGAGAGTCTGAATATTCCGAGAGTTCGAAATAGTTCAGTTGTTAGGTAATACTGTCCATCCCAGACAGCACAGCAAACTTGCATCAAGCTTGCAGCAAGCTTGATTTATCAAGTCAATAAACTTGAATTAAGCTTGAAAATTTCAAGCGCATAAGCTTAATGCAAGCTTGAATCAAGTGTTCAAGTTTACACTTGCCCAGCTTGCATTAAGCTTGACATAGCAAGCTTGAATCAAGCTCGACATATCAAGCTTAAAAAAATTTCCTAAATACACGGGGCGTCCGTCGGCGAACTCGCCCCACAAATTTTATTTTTCCACGCAATTTTCCCCTCTCTGCTGAAATTTCAAGTCATTTTAATCTGTTTCCAAGCGACCAGGATCGAACTCGAGACCTAAAGGTTGGGAGACTAGCGTCCTAACCATTCACCCATCCTGCCTCGCGCTGGTATGACTTAAGTTTGAAGTGACTGTTATGGTTGTCACGCCACTTTCTGGCGAGATCGATCAGTGGGCGATGCCGATGTGTTTCTTTCATTTTTCCATGGGATGAATCAAAATTAAAATAATGTTATGTATGATTTATAGACTCTACTAATAGGGAAATAAGCATAATATAAACTTAAAAGCGGCACATGTTTGAAAACTTTCAATATCGCGATACTCATGTTGGAGAATACTGGCCAAAATCGAGACAAATGACTGATTTTGAAATCAATTTCGTAGAATAATTGTATATTATTTTGAAGAATTTCGATATTTGGAAATCTAGAATCTTTTTTTTTTTTTTTAATTCTGGGGTCAGGTACATTTATGACTGTTGATAAATTATTTGTTATGTGGATGTGGCTTTCCTAATCAAGCAGTAATCAAGTTGTATTCAAGCTTGACAATTCAAATGACTTCTCCAAGCTTGCTACAAGCTTAAAATGAATTGAACTGTCAAGGTTGTATTAACACGTCAAATTCAAAGAAATGTCAAGCTTGATTTAAGCTTATGTGCTGTCTGGGATGGAGTCAGTCCATGGTTTCATAAATTTGGTACAAGTGGAAGTTTTCATTGGTCTGTCAGAAAAGGAAAATTTTTCTTCGTCATAAGTGTTGCGGGGCTTTACTTTCGTCAATTTATACGGTCCAATATATCTTGTTTTGAGCTTGAGTCCTGGGCCGGTATTCAATTGCACGAATTGCATTTGCGAGTTACATTCGTGTACCAAACTGATCACAAAGACCACTAATGTTATAATTTAAATCAATTGAGGTTTCTGAAGTATAGCATTGTAAATTATTTATAACCTCAATTTGTATTTATTATGAAAATCTCAAGTGAGAACTTGCAAATGGCACTAAAAGTACAAGAAAATAAATATACTGCTCAACGGTTCAAGTTGCATAATTTTAATGTTTATTAGTATTTCTAGACATACGTTTAATTTATCACAATCCTTTGGCCAGCGAGAGTTTAGATACATGCGTAATTCCTCAAAAATCTTACTTTACTGCATTTAAACATAAGTACTCATAAAGCATAAAAAAGAAGTTTATTTTTTTTTTAATACCATAAAAAGTGGGGGATTTCTTTCAAAAGAGCTTGACAGCAGGAAGAATATTTTCAACAGTTTTAATTTAAACAAATACTTTTGCATAAAACGTATATATTTTTATTTGTAAATGAAATCGCATAAACTCTAGTTCGAAACCATTCATTTAATAAAGGTGAGCTTAAAAAAATATGACTTTCAACTTTTTACTTTGAATTCACGAGAGCATAACTGCAACTTCTTTTTCCATTCCTAAGTACGGTTAGCTTAGAATAAATCAGAATCTTCTGTGGCGATAGAGTTTCTGGGACTTCTACAACTTAATTGATATAAGTGTTTCTTGTCTCTTGGATACATTTTATCTTCCTTTAAATCCTTAGACCATTACTTTCTATGAAATAATTGGAGAAGAAATTTTTTGTTTTCGCATAAGTTATTGTGCATGGAGTTTTGTTTTTACATTTAGATAAAGCTTTCCTACATTTGTTAATCGAAGCTGAAATATAGGCGCACAGTTTTAATATGTGCACAGTAAATTGATTTTTAGTTTTAAACAGTATTACTGCACATGCTACTTTCATTTCGTTTATGAATTTTAAAAGTTTATTTATCCCACTATTTAAGGCAAACTTATAAAATCGCAGGAAAAAGATGTTTTCTAACAGGATTTCAGAAATAAATGAAAAAAATTTCGTATTGAAGACTGAACATTTTTCAACGGACAAAGCAGTTAACATATTGGAAGACAACATCATCTTCAATTCAATAAGCCACTAAATACTAATAATGAAAGGTATTGTTACTAATATTGTTTAAGCTAAAAGTAGCAGTTATTTCAAGCACATTATCGATACATAAATAAAAAAAAGCTTTGGAGCATAGGATAATGCTTAAAACAACAAGCAAACACACCCATGGAACATGCGATAGTTAAATGTGGTATAAAATCAACAGAAAGTATTTTTGGAGAAGAAATTTAAAGTATATATAAACATAATTTAAATAACAATATTGCAATAAGGATTTGCAGTATTGTCGCAAATAAGTATGATATAATTGCAACTGCATTCAGTAATAGTAACAGATTATTACAGTGCTGAAGCTAAAACAATAAAAATTCTTATTCTTCAATAGTATTAAGGTATCCGTACACCTCAGAAACGTAATTTTCTGTCAAAAACCGATTTTTCAATTTTGATGAAATAATAAAATTTGATCTTCTATCTTTGAAAAATCACTTGAATTTTTATTGTACCTCAAGTAGAAGCAGATATATAGCAGTTTGAAAATTAGTATCTCTAAGCTAAATAAAGTGTATATGAAAGTTGTTTTTAGCGTTTTCTCAAAATGAAGTTTTTTGACAATTTATTTATCGCAAAACATCATAACATAAAAACCAATGCTTTGAATGGGATGAATTTTTGTTCGCATGTTGTATATATATTATTAAAGGGAATAGACTATGCTCATTAGCATAAACTAATAATATTTCAATTTATGGCTGTTTGTATTTTGTTCTTGGCTGTTTTCGCATTTCTTACCATATGCATACAGATTTACTGTTCCAGCTTCTCATGTAGCAAGACAAACGTCTTGATAATAGTCTATTCCCAATATTATATTATCATTAATCTTATGCATTTTACAGATTTTGAATATGTAAGTAATTTTTCGAGTTATGTTGCTTTGCGGAAATGCAAAAATTTTGATTTTTTTTTTTTCCCTGCCCCATTTTTTTTTCAGATATTTTATAACTTTGTTTTAAACGATTGCCTCATTTTTTCTTACGTTTAATGATAAAATAGAGTTTTAAGTGTAAAATTTTTAAAATTAAAAAAAACGTCTTCTCAGGTCTGTCATTTTAGGTTTATTACTTTAATTAGCATAAAGGTATATATAATAACAGTGTGATATAGCTCCTCTTAATTAGAAAACGTAGATGCCTAGTCTGAAAACATTTACTTAATTAAAATATATGTAAACGCGGATCGAGACTTTTATTAATTTTTTTTTTTTCACTATACCTCTTTTTTTCTGCTTCAAACTTTTCAAGTCAGAGTGAAATATCTGCAAGTTATCTTTTGTAGTTCAGAGTCACATTCGTTTAATCCACAGAAGTGCTTCTAGTCTCCAGTATTAACTGATCTTAATTTCTTCCGTTGGATCATTATTTTTAATGAGACGCGTGAAAGAAAATAAAACAATTCGAGGTTTGTGGTACTTGTGCAGCACAAATTAAAATCTTTCTGCTTTTTGGTGAAGTTAGTAGGAATATTGCATGTTTTGTTGTGTTAATGAAATATTCTTCAGGAGGAAAATAAAGGACTTTGAGGAAATGAACATTTTTATGAACGAAATACTTTTGTTTTTCGTTAATTACTTTCACTGTTTAAGAGGTATTTGGTGAACAGGAATAAAAGTGTAGAAATGTGCACTATATTATACGAGAATATTTAAATCACAGAAAAATATATTGATATTTTCCACCTTTCATTAGGAAATTTTAAAAACCGATGTAACATGGTAGACTAGAGTTCTTATTTCAGGACATTCTTTTATATGTAGCTAATTTTAAAAAAAGAAATGTTTTGCTATTAGAGCATACTTCATTTTTTCTAAAATTATTATTTATTACAAATAATACTTTTTATGTATAATTCCATAGTACTATAAGAGTTTTTTATGTAATGTATATGTTACTGTGAAGGACCGAAATTGGAGAATGCCGACTTTCACCGGTGACTGTCAACACATACCAAATACGTCGGTGAAAGTGAATAATTGATTATATTCTGGTGCATGCGGAATACTACCGGTGTATGTCGACAAGCACATATATGCTCCAGCGGAGGTCAAAAAGAGCAGAAGAGATCAAAAGAAAGGCAAAAACGTACAAAAAATATTTTTATTCTGTTGAAGGAGATTATTCCCCATGAGTACATGGTTTCCCATGATTATAGAAGAAAAGCCCATTATGGTATAAATGCCAAGCTCTTCATTGGCTAGATTCAACTCTAAATTGTTAATGCTTAATATTTATCCCAAGTACAACTTCTATCATTATTGACAAGGCGGGGAATATCGAGCATCTTGAACACGCTAGAATCTAAAGCTACACGTCCAAAATAAATAAAATAAAAATCATGGGCTGCCTTTTAAATCAAATATGGCATTTAAATTCTACGTGGTTAGTAATGCAGTGAAAACTCCTTTATATTGTGACGGACATCTCTCCCCACCATGATGATTGGTAACTCTTCTCAGCAAGAGAGGCGAATGCGTTATTGCCATCCTTGGAACTTTTTACCTCACCTTAAATATTGAGAAGGAAATGCCAATCTCCGACATATTCATTCACCAGCATTCACCATTAGCGAATGGTAAATGTCGACATTTGACGGTGTAAGTGAGAAATAAGGTTACTTAGCGAATATTTCGGACATCCGCCGAATGACGATGTAAGTGTTGACATGCACCGGTGAAAGTCAACATTCTCCAGATTTTGGAGTTTCACGGTAACATATATAGAAGTGTACAGAATAATCAAGCTCATGCAGTCATTATTATTATTATTATTGTATTTTTATTCCAATTATGTAAATTATTTTGCATTTTCAATACGTCACTTTTAACAAATATGTGAAATTTAAGAAACAAAGTCACGGACTGCGTACGTTTGCAAAACATTTTTTAAACAAATGCAGTAACTGGAAATTACAAAACCTACATTTACAAAAAATACTGCAGTTACTTCCAAATTTTCGGTAGGGAATATATCCCGATATAACCCCTCATGAAACAAAACTGTTTGTAAGTAGTGCGTAAAACTTTAAATCTGAAATTTCTACCAGTGAAAAAAATGTCCATTTATTTTAAAAGACTATGAAGATACTAAATGGATTTTAAAATGCGGATAATGATAATGAGAAAATGTTTTCTTGTTGAATAATTTCATTTTCATTATTACTTTCAATGTTATTAAAGCATTTGGTCATTATGAAGGTTATTAAAAAGTAACATAAAATTATATAATTTTGTATTGTAAAATTATGATAAAAACTCTTGAATATTTTTCATTTTTTAGTTGAACTTAAACGGGGAGCGAGAATGTTAGATACTGAAGCATTATCAAATACAACAAAAGGATTAGCTCAAACTGTCTTCGAGCACTCAGTAAAAATTTTATGTGTTTACCAGCGTAAATCCTTTCCTTTATTTCTATGGATCGTTTATAATTAAAAGTAAAAAGCTGTATTAAAATACAGTACTACTATATGTAGATTATTTATTGAATAAAGTTCATCATTACAGTTTCAAATAATCAACCTTTTTTATCTTTGGATTTTCTTGAATTTGCTGATTTTTCGCATTTTATGCTTTACAAAGACACAGTCATCAATATAAAAATAAGAAAACAAAATATTTAATTAATTATTAATAAGTCTGGCGATTCAATATCAAATTATTGTTTTAAATTTTATATTTACTTCAATATGTTTCAAATTCTGTGCATTCCAAAGTAAAAATATAAAAATCTGATGTGTCCAACACATGACTTCCTTGCACGTCCATTAGATCAAAAATATTTTCGACGCACTTCCTCTAAATTTATTTGTTTGAAAGAGATAAAATATCAATAATAGTAAGGTTTAGCGATTTCTAGCCAAATATTTCGATATCGCCAAGCTGAGTTCAATTTGAAAGATTTACTTCTGACACTTTATTTGGCGATATTTCACCAAAAGCCGACAAACTTGAGATAGTCAGCGAGATTTTGGGGATAGCCAAAGTAGTCATTGACCACAGACTTTCAATGAATTGAATGCATCTATACACCTCAATGTATTCAAAGTCATTTGGCTCACCATGTAAATAAATTCTCAGTCGATTGCTGTCAAAAAAGATATTGAAAACAGTTAGATATTACAATAGTTCTAAATACAAAGTTAAAAAATCTACGGGTTAAAGTTTTAGAGTTATACAAAATAGGAAATAATTTTTGGCGCCAAATTTGGCGATATTTCGGCGAAACTCGTCAATGTCGACGACATTTGACCAGATTTTAAGCATGAACCAAACAATGACAGATTATCGCCAAATTTGGCGATATTTCGCCAAAACTCGCCAAGAACGATAACAAATGGTGATACTTTGGGCATGGACCAAATGACTGACTATCGCCAAATTTGGCGATATTTCGCCAAAACTCGCCAAGGTCGAGGACAGACGGCGAGATTTTGGGCATGTACCAAACAATGACTGTCTACAGTTGTATTATATTGAAGATGTCCATAGACATTAAGGTACTGAAATTCTTTTCGGTGGTCCTGTAAATAAACTCTCCAGTAGATTGGAACCAAAAATCGAGATGCACAACTAGATGTTACAACATTCTTATACATGAAATTTCATAATAGTTTTTGAGATTTGAAGAGTTAAATATGCACACACATACACCAAAAGTCGCCAAGCTTGGCGACTTTTGGCATAGTTCTTGAGGGAGGCACGTGACCGTGGTCGGACCATTACCTAACTTATGTTGTAGGACGGTATTGTGCTTGAAATGGATGAATGCCCCTAAAATTGCTATTGACCGTAATGTATTGGAAATCTTTTGAGTGTTCCTGTAGCAGAACTATAAATAAAAAAGACACTTTTTTTAATGGAGAAATTCATTTTCTAACTCTTTACAGCATATATCACTTCTGAGTCGTTTGAAATAGCCCAATACCTCTAAAAAACGCTTTGATGAATTTCGGCCCATAGAGCGTAATGTATTTCGAATCTTTTGGGCGGTCCTGTAGATAAACTATTCAGTCGAATGGAACCGAAAGGGGAGGTGCACAACTAGATGTTACAACAATCCTTAATATAAAGTTTCAACATTCAACGCCTAACAGTTTTTGAGATATGCGAGTTTAATGAATTTCGGCCCATTGAGTGTAATGTATTTCGAATGTTTTGGGCAGTCCTGTAGATAAACTATCCAGTCGAATGGAACCAAAAGGGGAGGTGCACAACTAGATGTTACAACTATCCAAAATATGAAGTTTCGACATTCTACGCCTAATAGCTTTTGAGTTAGGCGAGTTTAATGAATTTCGGCCCATAGAGCGTAATGTATTTCGAATCTTTTGGGCGGTCCTGCACATAAACTATCCATTCGATTGCCACCAAAAGGGGAGGTGCACAACTAGATCATAGAACAATCCTAAATATCAAATCTCAACATTCTACGACCAATAGTTTTTGAGATATGCGAGTTACATACATACGTACGTACGTACGTACGTACAGACGGCATGGAAAAACTGGCCACAGTAGACTCGCCACTGGTCAAAATGAGTTGCAGACGCGTTAATATGATCGTGCATGCTAGCCTACGATGAGATGCATCGAAAAATTTTTTTTAATTAAATTTAGAGGTAGTCAAAATCGGTTTTTATGTCGAAATTTGGCCCCCGAAATTTTTCGGCATCACATTACTTCCTTATACTACGTACAAGGAAGTAAAAAGAGACAAAACTTGAAAAACAATTTCAATAATTATTGACAGACAGAAAGCCTTTTCTTTCCTACTTAAATAAATGATTTGTAAAAAACAAAATCTGGTGAGATAAGCTTTAAATTTCTCAGAAAAAAAATTAGAATATTTACACCAATCAATTTACTTTTATTACTGTAAATGTCACGAAAAAGTCTGCTAAAGATATTTCCTCTTAATTACAAAACACACGCATTGTCTGAAAACATTTGCGTAATGAAGATATACGAAAAGTGTCACTCGCGCGATATCTTTTTCTACTCCAACTATATCATTTTTTTTTCCTTCTTGTTTCAAATTCTTCAATCAGGAGTAAGTATATCTCCTGCGGCGATCTCCCGCAGTTCAGAGTCGCATTTGTTTAATCGAAATAAATGTTACTTGTCTTTAGCATTTACCGATCTTAATTTCTTCCGAAAGATCATTATTTTTAATGACAGACGTGAAAGGAAAAAAAAACAGTCAGAGACATGTGGTACAGATGCAGGCACCAGTTAAAAATGTTCTGCTTTTTGGTGAATTAAGTAGGATTATTTTTACCGTTGTGTTTGCGACGTGTTCTTCAGGAACAAGATTAAAGACTTTTCACTTCGTAAAGAGCTATCCGTGATAAAACAAATGTTTCGTTTATTTCCAGATTACTAGAAACAAACTTAATGCAAATGCACTTTTTTTATAACGGGTATGGTTGTGATAAAGACTCATTCTAGATGATTTATTTCATTGCATCTTTTCCATGCTTACTTTATTAATTTTTGAAAAAAGTACTTGATTAAAATTTCAAATAAATAAAGTAAAGCAAAATAATGAATTTTATGATGTTGAAATACCATAGTTCTGAAGACGTACATTATCAGTCAATTAAAGCAAGAACTCGACTCTAAAGAATTTAAAAAATGACAGAGGCGTTATGCAAAATATTATGTAGAGTTTGATCGTTCTTACATTTTATTACACTATTTTATAATTTGTTAACCATCCCACTATTTTAGTGAAAAGTGCGTTTCTCACTATTCTAAAAAAAAGTAAGGGCCGCTGTCGTCGCCGCTGTCAAAAGCTTGTTCGCCTATCTTTTCCTAAACCGTGGGGAATTGAATTTCGAGAAACATGTCCACGTATTCGGAAAATTCCGAGGAAACTGATAAGCTGACTTGAATTTCGAAAATCGAATTGCTTTAGAAGATATTAATAAAAAAACGGAAAAAATAAACATAATGGTTGCCAGATTTGGCATAAAATCGTTTATTCCTTTGCATCAAAGCAATTCCAAGTATGTAGAATCGCGTGAAATTCAAAAACAAAGTCGAATTACACCAAAAAGTATATGAAATAAATATCTCAAAGTGCGTTACACAAAGTTGACAATTTTCAAATAGTAAGTTCGCTTAGACAACAGGAGTTCAGAATTAGAGACTATTCGTTTTTCCAAAACAGAATAACTAATTGTAAATGATTTTAAAAGTGCCCTCTTGGCATTAGGAATAATCTGGCGAAATGGTATCTTTTCAAGCAGGGTGAACTTCACGTTCCAGAATGTTAGAACCCAGAATTTTGAAAATGAAAAATAATTAAAATCAAGATTATTTTAAAGCCGGCTCGGTCCAGCTGAAGTATTTGCTACCAGTAGACATATTTGGCGGCGTTAACTATGACATTATAGCAGTTATATTACACTTTGGATATTTGCCAACGCGGCGAGATGATATAATTCGTGGTGCTAAATGCATCTATCTGAAAGGATTATGTATATGAAAATATGGATAACGACTTTCCGGGAACCTTACATGAGCAGTAATTATAGGTTGTGAGCATGTGTAAATCGCCAAATAATGAAAAATCGCCATGGGTGGCAAGCTATCCTAGCTGTTCTGTAGTTTTTATCAAAGAAAACTTACAAAGTAACGTTTTCTGAGAGCTAATTATTAACTATACATATACGTAAGTCGCCAAATTATGAAAATTCGCTATAGGTGGCAAATACGCAAGGTGTCCAATAGGTTTTAATTAAAAATACAGCTGAAACAGATGTTCTGATTTTATTACGATTTAGCTCCTAATTTATATAACATTTGAATGGCAACATTAAATATCATTGTATTTCTGAGGAGTGCAAATTATTTTTCCAGCTATTATACGCGCCTGGAGTCCGCACTCCAGGTGGAGTATAGCTCAGGACCCGTAGAAGACGGATTCCTATAACAAAATATCTACCGTGTTATGGGGAGGGAGGGTCAACTGTAGTGTGAAGCTTAATTTTTATGTACCAATGAATGAACATGCAAGAACCAAGCAATTTGCAGCTCAGTAACATTCTATCTAATCCAATCTTTGATTTTTGTCTGATAAATTATGTCTTTTTTACGAATAAGCCTTATTAGGGGCCTTGGCCCCTAGTTATATAAATTAATAACAAACATTGTATTTTGGTTTAAAAATGAGTAGAGTGATTTCTATTTGTATCATAGTGTAGAAGATCTATACTGTAGACTCAAGCCAGATAGTAAGTTTCAGAGTGGATCTATTTTATTTTGGACTTTATATCCAATATAGGGAAAATTCATTGTATAATATTGTTCTACTATTAATGAGGAATTAAATTTTTTTAACAAATGTAATTTCATTACTTCATTTTCGATTTAACATTAACACCATGAACTTTAAATTTGGAAATCCAATAAAATTATATTTAAAATAACGCTATCAAATTAAAATTTATGCGTTTCAAAACATATAAAATCTGCCATTTACGCTTCTACATTTTTAACATCAAATTAAGTGAATAATTGTAAAGTGATTCAAATTTTTAAAATTCTATTATTGGGTTTGATTGAATTAGGACTTAAAAAAGAACAAAGAATTTTGTATTTAATTGACTGGGAGAATTAAAACAATTACTATAATCAATAATAAAAAGAATACAATCTGATACAATCAAAGGAAAAAAATAAAAACCTCATAAACGAGACCCATTGCCTGCAGGTGTTGCAATTCGCTATGTAAAAAACCCTAAAGAACATTTCATTTTAAGACGAGTGCAACCTCCAACCATTTCTTTTAATTTGAACGTTCAGATCAATACTCTATGTTCCATATTCTAAGTCAATTAGAAAAAATCTAGCTAATTAATTCAACATTTTGAGATTGCGTTTTGGAATAAATTGATGTAAAATGTTTAACAAAAATCTCAACCTAAAAATTTTTTTCGGTGCTTTTTTTTCACCAAAATTAAAGGAAAGAAAATTTTCACTAGTAAATAAAGCAAAGTATTTGGATTCAGAATTAGTGTTTTTAGTCTCATGTGTTCATTTATGCATGCATATATAGCCATCCCTCCATTAAGGGACACCTCTATTTGAGGGACATTTTTTAAGTCCCAGTCCCTTTAGATAGGGATAGTAATGCATATCCCTCCGAATAAGGCACCCTTCAACTAAGGGGCAGAGGCAGAAATAAATGTGAAATTCAAGAATTGGAAAAAAAAACATTCTTTAAAAATCCTTTTCAACAAAATTGTAGTTTAGTTTTTCTGTCCAAATCAAGGTCAGGAGAGGATGACAATTCTTTTAAAAGCGGGGAATCCCAGTTCTGCTGTACTCAAGATCTTTCCTGGATTGATAGGGGAGCATATTTCACCCAAAACATGCAAAAATTCAACAAAAAAAAAGCGACGAAACATGTTTTCAACTGTAGCTTATCAGAATAGAATAAGAAATGTAGTTTTCAGTTGCTAGCATTTATGGGGCAAATGCAGATGTAAAATTGTACAGTTTTGTAAATCTGATTTTGCAGTTGTTTTAAATTTTTGAAATTGATTCGAAAAGGAAAAGGTTACCTTTGAAAAAAGAAGGTTAAAGTGATAGAAGTTGCAGGGACTGAAAAACTTAGCCTTAGATAATTGAAGTGAGGTATGGGATAAATAAAAGTCAAGTGAGCAATTTTTTAAAGTGTATAGAGGAAATTAAAAGTTTATGGATTACAAATTCGAATGAAGATTTTAAAACTGTGAAACTTAGAAAGCCTGAATCATGCGATATTGATTCAGATGTATTTAACTGGTTTTCCTCAATAAGAGCTAATAATACACCTGTGAGTGGACTACTGATACAAGAACAGGCAAGAAAAGTTGTTGAAAGTTTGGGCTTTGTAGAATTTAAGGCATCGAATGGACGGTTATAAAAGTTCCAAAAATTATATGGCATTTCTTTTAAAATGATTTGTGGTGAGAAAATCTATATGGACACCCAAACTGTAACTGAATGGAAGGAGAAACTGATTGAAATTTGCAAGAAATACGAACCAAGGAATATATTGAATACTGACTAAACAGGATTATTTTTTCGTGTTTTACCGAACAAAACTATGAGCTTCAAAAGCAAAAAGTGCAGTGGTGGAAATTCTTCAAAGGAGCGTCTTGCGGTTCTGTTTTGCTACAATGCGGAGGGTGATTTTGAGATGCCTCTGATAATTCGTCAATCCAGAAAACCGAGGTGTTTCAAATATATAATTCTAAATTCATTAAATGTACAATAGGAATCGAATAAGAAGGCGTGGATGTCATCAGATATAATGACAAAATGGCTGATTGCATTAGATGAGAAAATGAGAAAAGCAGGCAGAAAATTTTTGCTTTTCATGGACAATGCCATTTCACATCCATGGGCAATGCCAATTTCACATCCATATCACAGAATATAAAACTTGGACCAATCAAAGTGGATTTTTTTCCCCCTCCAAACACAACAGGACTATTACAAACTTTAAATCAAGGCGTAAATAGAAGCTTTAAAATTTAATATAGAGACTTGTTTCTACGCTACATTCATTCTCTCCATGGCTTTTTCATTCGAAAATAGTGAGCATCTTGCAATGCAGTGAATGTACCAAATTCTGTACAATGGATTTGATTTATTAAAACTGCTTCTCAAGATTCTGTAAAGCAGTTTTTGTAAAGGCAGGTTTTATTGTAACAGTTCCCATTAAAAGAAATTTAAATCTTTAAGAAAGTCTTTAAGAAAGTAAAGATTTGAATCAGCTGATAACAAAATCATGGAACTAATGTTACTGTTGAGGAATACATGCTTATTGATGAAGAGCTACCGATAGAAGTTTCTAATACAGGCGTCAAGATGTTCATTACAGAAACTTGAACAACATTTGATTCTGAAGAAGAAAGTGAGAAAGAGAAAATATAAGAACAAGATCATTTCTATATAAAAAGCATGAGTCATACAGTAAAATATGCTAGAGAACTGCAATAGTTTCTTTTCAATGTAGGTGACAATGAAGAACTACTTTTAACAATTAAATTGAACATTAATTTAAAGGAAAATGCACACGCTTAAACCCAAAGAGCGAAAAAAACGATACATTGCGGTACGATCCGTTTCCATGGAAACCTACATTTTTTCCGCGAAAGTGCTCCTTAAGTAATCTTCTTTCTGAGGACGCCTTTCCTCCCTTCCTGTTTTTTCCGAAATTTTCCGTTTTCGCTTATTGTTATATTCCGCACCGCTCTTGTGATCGAAAAACGCTCCCAAAGAAGAAGCTCACTTTTGAAAACTGGCTCAATTTTTGCTCCGACTGATCGAATTTCCATCGTTTGGTTTAAGCGTGCATACAAAAAGAAAAATATGAAACAAACATGTTTAATATATTATTTTAAATAATGCGTAAGTACATCATATTTGTACAGCTGCAAGAAAAAAAATAAATAAAAATAAACGTTCACTTCCTCTCTGTTTGGCCGTCTTTCTTCGCACCACGAAGTTACACATACCATTCGTTTGCAAATAACGTATACTTTAATTTACTATTAATTTAGTTAGCATAAGGGCCCATCTTCATATTTAATTCTGCATCAACTTCGTTTTCTCAATGGCAAAAGTCTATTTTGACTTTATTAAACGAAAGAAAACCTTCAAATTACCCCAAACATAAATTTTCACCAACTTTCTAAGACAATTTCCAGACCTGTTGCGAATTATTCTTTGCGCAAATTTAAGGGACTTTCTGCAAATTGAAAACCGCTATTTGTAGGATAGGAACTTTTCGCTTTTCATTAATTTCGCTCGCGATAGTTAAAAGAAATAAATATTATTTACATGGAAAATTTTCTATACTGAGATTATCAGGGGTAGAAATAAGAATATTTAGTCAGCGGTCCAAATGAACTGTGACTCTAAAACTTACTTGGTCCGTATACACGATTTAAAGAAAATATACAAAACGACTGCTTACGATTCTGACAATCTTTCTAACTTTGAAATTGAGTATTTGAAGAATCTCTTAGACAGGTAAAATGTTACCAGAAATGTAAATCTGTTCTCTGTTCTTCTGACTACAAGTATGAAAGAGACTCAGCTGCGATCGAATGATTTCATGATTGAAAATTTTTTTGTTTGAATTTCATGAAAATAAAACGCAATTAAATTTTTGCCGATCCAATATTATATTCTTATAACACTTTAAGCGGCTTTTTAATTTATAGTCAGTTGAAAATTTAAACAGAAAAATATGATTTTCAGTGTTTATTGAATATTTGATGACGTATGGGGAAGTAACGTAACACCTGATACTTCAGATACTAAAAAAGCTTAAATTTGTACCTGGAATTTTAGGATGTTTTTCAGATACAGGACATAGTAGTTTAAGGCATGCATCTACTGCATCTAATTCTACACATGTAAAATATTTTATTTGGTGGAAAATAGTAGTGGACGCAACAATATACGCTTTGTAGAATCACCATAAAACTGTACAAACCTCCAATTTATTTGTTTCAAAATTTGCTATTTTTTAATGCCGCTAACTTTTTCTATTTTCGTGCAAAAGAAATCTAATTTAGGTTTATTTTGCACAATTTTGAAAAAAAAATTACTTAATGAATTTATATATGAAACATTATGAAACACTTATTAACACTTATGAAAATAACATTTTATTTAATAAAAATTAAATTACTGAACGTAAAAATTCGAAATTTTGCACAGCCATGTAAAATTACTTTCTGCATATATTTTCATCGAAATTTGGCTAGGTCGCATTTAATAATTTTTTTAATATTAATTTCATAATACATAATTCATATTAATATTTTATTAAAAATTATAATACTAGTCAGTTATGTTTGGGTCGTTTAGTTCTAATAGTGCGAATTAAAATCAGCTCTTTATTATATGATGTATGAATTAAAGTATGAAAAAATATTTTAACATAAATGGAGGGGCATTTGGAATTTTGAGTTCAAATTTATTGAAAATTGGTATCCGCGGTTAAAATGAGCTAAATTTTTGAAATATATAGTGAAATCTAGGGGTTGCTATTGGAAAAATGAAAGTTTGCGCGAATTTCAATATGGAGATGGCACCCAGTGCAATTTTTATGTACAGCAAACTGAAGTGTACACTAATCGTAAACGATCGGTATATGTAACTATGTTGTGCGACGAACGACGGCCGAAAAAAGTACAAGTGGTCGGGTTTTTTTTCCTCAGCTGTATGTTTTCATACACACTAATTCATTTAAAATTCCATTTAAACATCCAAGACTATTCGAATATTAATAAACCAATGAACTGTACTGTTTGTTTTGTCGAATTAAACGTTTTAACTTAATGTAAATACTTAAAGGAATTCATGTGTATTAGAGCATGGATATGCTCTAATACACATGAATTCCTTTAAGTATTTACATATATATATATGAGGAAAAGGCTACGACCATATTAACAAACAAGGTACTTTATTAAACAACAATTACACACGGACAATTAATTACAAACACTTAGATAGACTGAGCGACGGAGACGTCTTCTCTCGTCGGCTGCAGTTAACGTCTCTCTGGATTACGCAGTCGGAAAGGAACATGTTATGCTTGCCAGGCGACTGCCGCGCCACACATAATGTAACGGCGTTAGCTAAGGAGTTTGCATTGAACTTCCTACATTCGGCCATCATGACCGCTAAGGCGACCTCGCCTGAAGTTACAGAACAGTTGATTTTTATTTATTTTTTTAAACAAATCAATAGCTTATCACTACAACAACAAAACAATCACTAGCTTATGTATTTAGGAAAAAGGAGCTTAACAATGAGCAATACCTCCTAATAAAATAAACAATATAGAGAATACAGTTATACATTACCACAGGAAAAATAATATAATGCAAAACTTGAATACTGGAATAATGCTGCAATTAAGAAGTGCTAAAATAAAGAAAAGAAAATGAATTATAATAATTAAATTTTAAAGTCATTCGAAGGGTAAAGGGAAAAAAAGGTTTCTCAATATAGTCTTAAGTCCTTCGGTGAAGACGAAAAAAAGGATATTGAACACAGTTCAAGTTATGTGTTCGACAGTGCTGGTCCAAGGTTTCATAAACTGTGCACAGGTGGAGGTTTTGGATGGACCGTCGAAGAAAGCACATTTTTCGACATTATATGTGTCATTGTTTTTCACTTTTGTGACTTTATAGGGTCCAAGGAATTTTCGCTTCAGTTTTAATCCAGGACCAAATTGGGTTCGTTTGATTGCAACTAGATCATGCAACTGGAATTGTGGAGTTTGCCTGCGTCGAAGGTTGTACGTTCGGCGATTTTCTTCTTGAACCTTGGAGATCTGTTGTTTAGCATCTTTACGAAGGTCGTCGCGGTGTTGTTCAAATGCAGCTTTTACCTCGTCGTTGATGAGTTCGAGAATTTTTAAGTCGTGTTCAGATTTCATTTTTGTGCCAAAAAGGAGTTCAAATGGAGTGGTGTTTATACTCCTTTGGAATGTCGAGTTTATGATTTGCTGTAAGGCGGGTACATGGGAATACCATTTTTCTGGATTGCCAACAGACAATTTGGAAAGAACAGCTATAATGGTAGTATTCTGGCGTTCAACCTGGCCATTAGATCTCGGTAGGCCTGCTGTGATGGAGATATGAACGATGTTTTGTTTGGCGCAGTATTCTTCAAAAGCGGTTGAGGTGAAAGCTGGTCCTCTGTCCGATATGATACGCGATGGATTTCCGAAGACCGATCTTTGATTTTCTAACCGATTGATTACTTCTGCGGCGTCCGTTGATTTAGTTGGATAAAGCCATGTAAATTTTGTAAAGGCATCTATTACCACGAAAATATGTTTATAACGCTTGGAAGTGGTGGCAAGAGGTCCTAAATGGTCGACATGGTAGGTATGTAGAGGTGTATCGTCCTTGTCAATCGGGTGTAGCAGTCCGTCTTGCTTTCCGCGTTTACGGTTGTTGAGAATACATGTAACACAATTTTGGATGCACTGTTTAATTTTGTCTTTTAAGTGTGGAATGAAATAGTCCTTGTTTAGGATCTCTTCTGTGCGGACAACAGCGAAATGACCACGTTCATGTGCTGCTTTGATGATGTTGGCTTGCATGCTTTCTGGAACTACCAGGAGGTCTTTGCCATTCACTGTTTTATACAGAAGATCATTTTTCACGATGTAGTTGTCATGAGCTGCGGTTTGAAGAAGCGTTTTTATCGCTGTGATATGTTCATCAGTCTGCTGTGCTTTAAGGAACTGAATATGAACACTGTTCTGAATGGTCATGCAACAGGGATTACGACTAAGTGCGTCGACATGAGCCATTTTTGAGCCGTTGCGATGTTCTATAGTAAAGTTAAAGTCCTGAAGGTATAAGGCCCATCTGGCGATACGGGTGTTGAGATCTTTTTTATTTAAGGTTTTGACGAAGGCATCACAGTCCGTGATAATTTTGAAGTGAGTACCTAAAACGTAAATCCGAAACTTCTTTAGGGCTTCAACAACGGCAAGGACTTCCAGCTCAAAACTTGTATACTTTCGTTCACTATCAGAGGTCTTTTTGGACATGTAAAATACAGGATGAAAAGAGTTATCTTGCATGGAATTTTGCATTAGGACTGCCCCAAAGCCATCTATTGACGCGTCAGAGTGAATTTCAGTGGGAGAGTTCTGATTAAAAATACTTAAAACAGGTTGTTGTGAAAGTAAATATTTTAATTTTTCAAATGCGGCTTTTTGTTCAGCCTGGAATTGAAAGGGGGTGTCCTTACGCAAAAGGTCGCTAAGAGGTTTTGCTATGGCAGAATATGAAGGAATAAACTTTCTGAAATATCCGGTGAGACCTAAAAATCGGCGTACATCTTTAATATTTTTCAAATCCGGATAATTTAGGACAGCTTTAGTTTTCGAGGGGGAAGGAGACAGTTTACCGCCTTCTACTACATGGCCTAAAAATTCTATTTTAGTGTGTAAAAACTGGCATTTGCGGAAATTTATGTCTAATCCATAATCACGGGCTACATCAAGGACAATTTTTAAGCGTTCGAGAGCCTCAGACTCACTAGTAGCTGGGATGACAACATCATCCATGTACGGGAGTACAATGCCCTTAGCAATAAGTTCACGAAAAACAGCGTTTATTTAACGCATAAAGGTAGATGGACATGTACTAAGGCCAAACGGCATAAATCGGAAGAGATATTGGCCTTTGTGTGTCACAAAACTAGTATAAGGACGGCTTTTTTCGTTTACGGGAACGTGGAAAAATGCATTTCGTAAATCGAGTGTAGAAAATATTGTGGCATTTTGAAGACTATCTAAAATGTCTTCGATCAACGGAAGGGGAAAGTGATCTTTGACTATTTTGCGATTTAATCGTCTGTAATCTATGCATACTCTAGGTTTTCCGTCTTTTTTTGTTACAACTAACACTTGGCTTGCGTTGGGAGATGAACATGGCTCAATAATTCCATTTTCGACCCATTCGTCAATTTGTGCATCTACTATATCACGCTCAGCAAATGGCAAACGTCGGGGTGCGTGGAAAATTGGCTCGTCGTCAGTGAGCACGATGTCAAGTTCAACGTTAGCAGTTTTCGTTTTATTGGGTGCATAAGCCAACAACAGCTTCTCAACGTCAGCGCGTGTATGACTGGTGACATTCGGGCCGATGTCAAAGATGGGAGAATCGTCAGAAATTGACATAATAGAATTTTGAGTTTCTACAGGATCAGATGCCGTTGGAAGTTTTGAAAATATTACGCCGGCAGGGGAAATGGTTAAATTTGTTTGCTGTATTATGTCACACCCGATTATGAGGTCATAATTTGTGCAAGCATTCGGCACTACAGAAATAGTAACCGGAAAAATTTGGTCGTCAATAGTAACATCACAGTCAAAAGTACCAATGACGTTTGTTCGCGAAAAACCGAAACCCGTCAATACTTTAGTGTTATTCAATAATGGTGGAGAACCTATTTGTACCCATGCAGAATGTCGAAGCAACGTCAAATTGCTACCTGTGTCCACTAATCCGGGGAATTTATTGTCAAAAATAATAACTTCCTTACACATGTTTACAGAAGGAAATTCACGTACGGTATTTACTTTTGCTGGTGAAGTAGAACTATCGTTTCGAATAGCTCGGACACATTCAGTCGACTTGTGACCAAAAAGATTGCATGCTAGGCACTTCGGGCCTCGAGAGCGATTAGGACACCATTTAGACTTGTGTCCGACGTCATTGCAGTTAAAACAACGTTGCAGGGTGTTAGCTGTGTCAGAAACATTAAATTTTGAGGGTTTTCGTTGTTGGTTTGGTTGTTCTGTACCGCGGTTTGAGCTGTCAGGTGAGTGACGAAAATTCGACGAATTTGATCTATTAGCTCGCATGTTATTAACAAAAGTTTCGTAAGTTCTTAATTTTGTCTTAAATTCGGAAAATGATGTTGTCCCATAAAGGATAATTTTGTCTGAGCGGGAACCTTCAATACCGTTTATGACGTACTGAATAACAGAACACTCGTCAATAGCGCAATCGCATCTATTTGCCAATTCGCGCATGGAATTAAAATATTGAGAATATGTTTCGTTAGGGCGCATTTTTCTTCTTTCAAGCTGCCGATGAATTTCTATTGACGTGACTGTGTCTGAAAACTCGTTAATTAAGGCAGATTTAAACGTATCGTATGCATTTAGATTTCTTTGCGACGACAGAAATGACTTCGCGGAACCGGTAATCAATCTTTTTGCAAACACTAATTTTTGTTGATCACTTATGCAAGGGAATAATTGGAAGTTTTCCTCCAAGTCTATAAAAAAACTTTTAATTGAATACAAATCATCTCCTGAAAACTTTCTACTATTTGCAGATATATCTCTTAAAAGATACCAGAATTGATTAGTCATATCTGAAACTGCGCTGGGGCCTAGAATGGGGAACTGTGCATTACTCGGTTGGGTAAGGTAAACAGAGCTTGGGTTTTGCATCGCAGGAACACTGTTTATATCAGAGGCACCATTAGGGGAAAATTGACCTACATTCGTGCTACTCGCTTCTGCCGATGTGTTAATAAGTGGATGGTCATGTTCTAAATCAGAGAGATAACTGGTGTCGAGAGAATTTTGAAAGTCTTGCAAATTTGTTAGGGCATTAAAAATGCTGTTGCAAATATCTTTTTCGTTTGCATTTGATTCCAAATGTAATAAATTTGCTACGGAAATAAACTCATTTAAGGAGAAATCTTTTAATATCTGTTCTTTATGTTTTTCTAGATCTAATTCGATTGGGAAGGAAGAGAAATTACGTATTTTGGTACGGGAAGAACGATCAAATTCTTTAAAACCAAGTATGGTGTTTAATGCTTTAACAGTTTGAGTTTTGCCAAATTTCAATGAGTTTGCTATTAAATGTATGTCTCCTAGTTTTAACGACATTTTGAAAAAGAATACAGTTTCTGAATGTAAACAAAAACTAGAGAAATTCTGCCGAATTGTTTAAAAGGATAATAACGATCTAAATTAAAACAAAAATCTAGCCTACTTGAAATGGGGAGCAGTCCAGCAGTTAATCCACACCTCAAACCATGTATTTAAATTCGTCAAACTGCGTTCGTCCATATGAGAGCTTCTGAAGCTTATCGTCTATTAGGGAATACACTGGCTTGTTGATGTCTAGAGGAATTCTCTGGAGTGTGAGAGGACGGTCGAGCCCCCAAAATATGGGGAAAAGGCTACGACCATATTAACAAACAAGGTACTTTATTAAACAACAATTACACACGGACAATTAATTACAAACACTTAGATAGACTGAGCGACGGAGACGTCTTCTCTCGTCGGCTGCAGTTAACGTCTCTCTGGATTACGCAGTAGGAAAGGAACATGTTATGCTTGCCAGGCGACTGCCGCGCCACACATAATGTAACGGCGTTAGCTAAGGAGTTTGCATTGAACTTCCTACATATATATATATATATATACATATTCTAATAGTATTTCAACTCCCTACTGCATAATGAAACATTATCTAAGTTTGCGTTTCTTCACGAGGAAGTCTGTTTCAAATTTTTATTTTCTCACGTTAGTAAGAAGAACAAATTTTTGATGATTTACACTGTTTGGTCATAATATACTTACATGCAAAAACCATAAAACTGAAGAGTCGAGCGTAGTTCCAATTTTACGGTTATTTAAATACGTTTAATACATGGCTGGTTTGCCGAGATAAAGCGCACATACGTTAAATATACTACTGCATTTTAGAAAATGGCACTTTTTTCGAGGCCAGTAGAGTTTCTAAAACATTTTAGGTATGAATGTTATGAGGCATTTTTTTTTTTGTTTGTTTAATAATTACTTGTGCATTTTATGTTACACGCATGTTCAAGATTGACGAAAAATATTTGTAATATATGCTCAAATAGAATAAATATAGTGAGCTTTTTTATTGCATGTGTTTCTTAGAAGTTTGATAGTGGTATTACTGCCAATGCTGCACAGCTCGTCCTGGTGGCTATTGTTTTTGTAATGATTTAATTCAAAAACATCGGAAACTTTGGCTTTTAAAATGTGCTTTTTTCCTTATTTTAAAGAAATATTTATTGCGATCTCGTCCTTCTGGAGAAAATAATTTAATTGCTGTGATGGTTAATTCGCGAATGCATTTTAGGCATCAGAAACATATTAAATTAAAACGCTTTAGATCTTACATTGTATTGAAACAAACTGATTTTTAATTTTAGCTATAAAATAAATATAATTAAAATTGTTTATATGATTTTTTTTTCTTTTGTATGCAATGTAAATTGACAAAAATATATTTATATTAACTTTCAAAAAATTAAAGCATATTCGAATATTTTTAGTATTTCCAACCAAATTTCATTAGACTAACATAAAATCTGTGAAACAACGTAAAATTATTATGAAACTTAAATTACAAAAAATAATCAAGCACAGTAAAAACTTAATTTTTTTTCGATTAAATGTACCCTCTTCTCACCCCCCCCCCCCCGCAACTCTGTCAAGCTAGTTCTTTTATAAAATGTGGCATAGCGAATGTCAATTTCTTATATAGTTTGCTTTTAGAGACTGTTTACCACACATTTTTACTATAAAATGCTTGATAATTAAACTTATAAAAATCCTTATAACGCATCTGTTATCATTAAAAACTGAAATTTCGGTCACTGCTTAAATAAAATAATCTGTTATCATTAAAAATTAACAAAACATTTCTGAAGTTTATAAATTTCAAGGATTAAATATCAAAATTAAAAAAAATGCATAATTATACATACATCTCAGAAAAATGTAGGTCCAAAATGTTTTATAAACATGAATATAAGAACTTTGTGCCTTTTCAGGGAACTCAATACAGGAACATTAGTGATACATAGAAGAAGAACGTTAATTCATGCAGTATTTAATACCTTCTAGAAATAATTAAGTTAATAATAATTTACGCGTATTCATTACAGTAGCTAAAAGAACGTTGAAATTTTCAGTCATTACGGAATAGCATTAAGGGAACTAAAAAGCCGCAAAAGCTTTGAGTACTTACGAAGCCTATCTGAAGTACAATCTATCAAAAATGTTATTTATTAGCGAAATACGAATCATAATAAGGAATTTCTGATTTTTTTACCCACATTAAAATAAGAGTGTCATTAATCTCCGTCTCCTTAGATATACGGTATTTAATTTTGCGGTTATGTGTCAAATAAAGAGTAGTATGTACAGCTGCGGGGAAAAAAATCATTCATTTGCACTTTTTCGGCCGTCATTCGTCGTGCAGCCAAGTTACATATACCAATCGTTTCCGATTAAGGTACACTTGCTTTACATGATTAATAGCAACATTTACATAAGAGGCCATCTCCATATTTAAATTCGCACCAACTTATTTTATCCCAATGACAAACTCCAATATCCTGTAATTAAGCCCCACAAGTTTGTCCTGACTTTTGGATCACCCGGGGATGATCCAAAAGTCAGGACAAACCTTAAAAATTTATAATTCGAAAACGAATCAAGATACAAAGATACGGTTTGTACTAAACATATGGAAAAGAAACCGGGTTTTATGTGGCAACGAAACGAAAATAGTTCTCTTGGGGATCATCAGATGGCGCTGTTGGATTTCTGATATAGGATTACGCAAAGCGACAAGCGATATAAAACGGAGCAAGTGGAGCAGGTAATGGTAGTCGAAGCTTATACGCATGGAAATGGTGTCCATAATTGAGAAAGATCTCTTAGTCAAACTTTATTATAAGAATGTGGGAAGTGCCACAGCGGCATCGCGAGCATATCGCTACATGAAGGGCATGCCAGGCAGAAAAGGACCAATAACGCCTTCTGCATTGATCAAAATGATGAAGAAATTTAAATCTACCGGATCTTTGGCGTCACGTGCAAGAAGTGGTCTCCCTCAACAGCCGCTGCTGTTGTCACGACAGTGGAGAAGACGGTGCAATCCTTGTCGGCGATTCCTGCACATGGGGAGAGCAGTGCCCGGAAGTTTCGAGGCAGACAGGAGTGTCGTACGGAAGTGTATGGAGAGCACTGCGAATAACTCTGAAAGAGTATCCCTATAAGTTGCAACTCTCGCTTCGACTCTCGTCGAGATTTTGCCAATTGGGTGTTCAATAAAATGGAAGAGTAGCGCGACTGGCTTCACACTGTGCTTTGGGCAGATAAGGCGCATTTCACACTTTCTGGCGCTCTTAACACCCACAATTGTCGGACCACAGACCTGTGGACCTGTGTGGACCACACAGGTGACCTAAGACCACAGACCTGTGGACCTGTGGGGTAAAGACCTGGGTGGACCACAGAAAATCCACATGCATTTGTTGAGGTACCCTTGCAATAGACTAAAGTGACAGCCTGGTGTGGCTTCACTGCTGATTTCATAATTCGTTCGTTTTTTTCGAGGAAAGCACACAGACGGGTTACAAAACAGTTTCTGTCACTGGTCAGTGATATGCAGCACTGTTACATAACAACATTATTCCTGAACTGCAAGCGCGACAGGCACTTCAAACAGTCACCTTTATGCAAGATGGAGCACCACCTCATATTGTTCTGCCTGTGCAACATCTGCTACGCTCAACATTTGGGGAGGATCATATCATCAGTCGCTGCTTTAATCAATCATGGCCTCCAAGATCTCCCGATCTTACGCCCTGTGACTTTTGGCTGTGGGGATTCTTGAAGTCAAAAGTGTACCGCGAACAACCGGCATCACTAGCAGCACTGAAAGATGCCATCCGCCAAAATTGTCTGCCGTAACGCAAGAAATGCTATTAAATCCTGTGTAAGATGTGGTGACTCGTCTCACAACTGCACTTCTGAATGATGGGCAGCACATTGAAAATTTACTGTAGTACCAATTAACTGTAATTAAGCTGACTTGTAAGTTGTCAGCATTTTTTCTGCAACACGTAGAAGAAGGTTATTCCGACGATGAAGTAAAATGTCGCGTGATTCAAATTGTTCTCCAACAATGACTATTGCCAATTCATCGATAGTTGGAGCATTAAATCCTCCATGTTCTCCAACAGATGCTTTGTGAGCTCGAATCACAATTTCAGGATCAGAAGATGGCATTAGTTCAATGGCTGTTCTGAACAGCTTAATCAACTGGCTGTGTTCATGAAACAATTTCTGCAATTATTCAACTATTTCTCTTTTAGTAGAATTATTAATTTCACAAAGCTGATTTACTTGATCACTGGAATTTCCCATGGAGTATATTTGCAAAAATTTGTGGTCAGCATCCACAAATGATAACAAGGAGTCTGCTTTATGGAATCTTGTCCTTGAATTTTAATTGTTAGCATATAATTCTCAGTTATTATGTTTGTTGCACCAAATGAAGTCATTTGAAAACATGTGTTATAATTTCGTATATTCTTCAAAAAATGCTTCGACTGTGTCGCATTACCAGCAGCCAATGAGAACAATGGCTCAGGTGGTACATTCACTGGAACTAACTTTACTTTACTATTCGAATAACACATTCCAGCTTCTTCATTCTTGAATTTTAAGACATTGCAATGTCTGCAAACTTATCCATTAGGGTGGAGCGAAAAAAACTTTATTTCAAAATTCACACTGCCTGAGTCATTAAATGGTGCGAAATTGCTAAGAACAAATTGTTTCCAAATTTCAGCTCAAAATATTGCCATCTTCAGGTTCCACAACTCAAGCGAATATATTTCTAGCTTATTTTTATTAAAATAATAATGTTTAATTAATTAATTGAATAATCAGTTATGTTTTCATTATGAAAATGCTTTATTAATACGTTATTATCACATGTCAGTGCTGAAAAATTGTAGATTTTGAAGCAAACGTCGATTTATCCGATTCAGAAATGGAATATACCTCAGAAAATGATGATGATTTCGTTAATCAGGAAGCCAAATGTCGGAATACGACTGAGGATGAGATTCCCTACATCTCCAAGACAGACCAAATGCTTGAACTAGCCGTTGTTCTTGATAGAGCAGGTGTATATCAGAGTGTTAATTATACAATTAATTAAAGTAAATATTTCAATAGAAATTCATAAAAGACTCAAAGAGACACTGGGAATACAATCGCTTGAGGTGTGGAACCTGAAGATAGCAATATTTTGAGCTGAAATTTGGAAACAATTTTTTCTTATCAGTTTCGCAACATTTAATGAGTCAGGCAATGTGAATTTCGAAAAAAAGTGGTTTTTGCTCCACCCTATTATCCATGCTTCCAATAACCATAACTGGATGCAAGCTATATTGAATTTCCGAATTATACTGAAATGCAATACGTTCAAGTTTTAATCGATTCCTTTGTATGGGCAATCGACTATTCTCAATTCGTTATTTTGATCACTTTTCAAAGACTGTCTTAATTCTTCAATGTGTTCGTTTTGATCATTGAATGGCAAACTATGTGGCAAAGACTGTCGTAAATCTGCAATTCTTTCTCGCTTTGTTGTAGCATGTAATCTATTTCTTCCAAGCCGTTGTGATTTTTCTTCTTCTTTTTCATTTTGTCTTTCTTCACGTTTTCTTTTGGCTGTATATGTACGATGACCAATATTTTGTCGTCTTGGCTTTTTAACAACAACAAAATGCAGATCTACAATATTAGAGTCAGTCAGAAAATAAAATCAAACGCAGCAAATAGCAAAATACAATTCAAACTGCAACTGTAGAGCAGCAGGATTGAATTGTTAATGACAAGTCAAACTGTAACTCCAAGGCCTTCTCACAATTGATAACAACCTAGAATTCAGACAAACGCACTCACAAAACGCTTTACCGGGTGTAAAACGTATTTTAATTTACATAAAAGTCAAGTAAGATATCAAATTCCTTGGAACAGCGGAATAAACTTTTAACAACTGCAAAAAAATGCCATCCTCCCAAATACAATTTTGTAGCGAGCGCGTGCAACTCATAACCCCGGGAGAACGGAAATCACTACCAAACACATACAACGTGAAAACACAACGTGGACACAAATGACGTGAATATTTCCTGTGGCTACATCAAAAACATGAGTATTTACTGAGGTTAGAAAGCTAAAAATTTTCTGTAGTTTGATTTTCTACTCATTCCATGGTCAAGTAGCGCCATCTGCAGGTCCAATTATATATATTTTTTAAATTGAATTCAATATTTAAATTTCTGTTTCGCATATGAAATATATTTTACCTGCCTTAAAACTTCTCCGTAAAACGCGGATCATTCTGAAAAAAAAAAAAAGAACGCACGTAAATTGGTTGAGTTGTGCTTTAGAGTTTCGTAGACATACACATTAAATATTAATTTTTATTAATATAGAAGAAATGCTTATTAAACAGCTCCTCAAGAAATATTTGAAAATATTAAACCATAAGCTTAGATCTATTGGTCTTTTTAATTTGAAATGTTTACTCAAAATGCCTACTTAATACTTATTTCTGTTTTGAGCATTGTATTAAATCCCCCATGTGATCAAATTAATATAAGATTATTACTTTAAATTTCTAATAAACATTTTTAAAAAATAATTTATGTTCTCAAGTAATGGATTTATCACAATATAAAAACATTTCAAACATTTCATTGCATTATTTTTGCTCAGTAAATGCAAAGCAATATCAATTTTCATTAAAGAAAAATAAATAGCCATTTTTTAAACAGTTCTTCCAAATACAGACACCAGACTGATGAAGAAATTTCAACAGATTTTTTATGAACAATTCTTTTGAAATATTTATTTTACTTTTAAGTTGAAAGAATCAGTTCGCATAGTTTATACAACGTATCATATTTTCATTTTCTTTTTTAATGAAATAATATCAGAATAAATATTCCCTATACACTTAACTAAGTAGATCATACATTTGAAAGTAATAAATCAAATATATCCATTGCTGCAGCGGTATTTTTTCTGCATAAAAAAATGAAGAACATGCAGGAATAAATTATTTTTTATGCTCGGCGAAGTTTAAATGAAGAAGAAAACTTTGAATTGCCCAATGCATGATTATCCGCTATTTAATTTTTTCCGCATATGACTATGCTCAGGAATATTTTAAATTTTTTAAGCTGAAACGTTCTTTTAATAAGCAGCTTTTATCATAAATACAGACGTAAGATAAATTATTCCTGTCGGGTTTTAAGATCGGAAAATTATGGCTGATTTTTAACTTTGTTTTTTGTTTGAATGAAATATAATGAGTATGTTGTAGAATATTTTTTCTTTTTTTTTGTGTGTGTTAAAAAAAGCGTTGGTGCCTCTTAGGCATGAAATTGCAGTTTTTGTTCTTTACAAAAGAACTTCTGTTAATCCCAGATAAGGCAGTAGTTTCAGCGTGTTCAGAATGAAGTTTTAAGCATTTGCATGTGGATGTGATGCGGACATATTTAGTTCTGAATAACATCACTTTATAAATGTGTACACGCTAAAAAGTAATGTGCTGAATATAACAAAATTTGTTTGATTAAATAGTTTGGTAGCTTCTTTTTTTGATTCAGTAAAAAATTTCTTAATTCAATGAAATTGATTTTTAAAAATCTCTTTTTGACTTAACGAAACGTATTGTTTAAACTCAAAAACAACGATTTTCTAAATCGTTCAACAGTCAGTTAACGCAAGCGTCAAGGACATGCGCTTGCAGAACAGCGCAAGCTAGAGCCAGAGAAGGTAATTCCTAATTACACGAGAGTAGAGCATTTTCGTTTATGTCTTTTAATGCGTTTACGTAAGGATGATATCAAATACAAAACTATTCAATTGACTTTTTCTGAGTTGAAAATGTCTGACTTGAGTTTTATTAAATTAAAATTATGTATATATATATATATATATGTAGAGAATGGCTTTACGCCATCCGTTGTTGGAAAGATCAATACCATACGCCTGTCTTCTAGGTTGAATAGTTTTATTTCCAAGTTCGGAGAGAGGGCAGGAGTCAGGCTGGCGACCTTTTAGTTCCGTGGCTTTCTTTTCATTTTACATTGCAATCTCAAAAAACTCCTGCAAAAGCCCCTGAAATTTCCGCGCTCTTGCTTAAGTACTCTCCTAGTTATTTCGTCAGTCGGCAGGGCGCAGCAAGCTCGTGAAGGCGTTACTCTCAAACGTAATTAGTTGACTACCTGTCAATCAAGACAGGAGAAATATTTGGTTAGTTAGGACTTCCAAAAGGGAGCAGCATGAAACTGCAGAAAACTGCAGATACTGCTAATTCAACAATTTTGCTCCTTATTCAACTCCTAAAATTGTCTTTGGAACTAATATCGGTATGGCCGAGAAACACACTTTATAGTAAGAGTAACAGGGATTAAAGGATGCTTTTTTTTCAGATGACATTAAATGAAATTAGAAAAGTTTATTTTATTATTACACACACACACACACGTATATATATATATATATATTAGGGTGGATCGAAAAAATTTTTTTTTCGAAATCTTTATCTCCTGAGGTTCCAAAAGTTGTATATTGATATGAATAAGACGTGTGTAAAATTTGAATGTTCTACGACAACGTCTTTGGGTTGCGCATCGAGCTTGAAATTTAGAAATTTTTGAAAAATACGACTTTTTTTAAAAATCGACCAAAAAATTCTTTTCCGAATTATTAGGCTCCCGAGGTTTTAGGAGTTGTATATTGTTATGAATAACACGTATGCAAAATCTGGAGGGGCTATGACAATTTCTAGGGATTGCACATCGAGCTTGGAATCTATAAATATCTGAAAATTAAGTATTATTTGAAAAAATTATGTAGAAAGCAAACTTTATTTGTTAAAAATAATTTTGTCCTTTTATATGTTAAAACATATTTAGAGAAGCTCAGTAAATCACAAAAAATAGCTTTACGAACAGTTTGATACAATGCGCACGTTATGTCGGTCGTTTCGTCTTGGGCGCAGTACGCAAGCTGTGCTCTAGACAACTAGCGCCGGTTGCGTTTGCCTGTCGAGTGATGGCGATTCACATGTGTTCGGTTAAACCAGGCACGAGATATTTCGTTGAAACATGCATTTAGTCTCACGTTTCAGATAGATGGTTCTTTCAGTTTACTCCCAAAAAAAGCTAAAAGGTGGTTGCCTTGCACTGCAACGATTCTGAATAGAGTGAAACTGTCTGCAACAGGACAAATTGGGTCAAGCTTGAACAAATTTGGTGTTCTTAGAAAAGCTGAGAATATCGAAAGAATTACCTTGTACCAAGTTACCATCCCAAGAAGATATACTCGTACTTGTATGTTAATATTTTGTACTTACGAAGAAAAATTTCTTAATAAAGGGCAGGAACCACCGGAAGGAGAAGTAACCTTAGTTGTGGCGATCAAAATACAGGAAATTTGGATCAAGGCCAGTATCCCTACTGTGTCAATACAAGGAATTCAAGAGATAGTTAGAAAAGGTCATGAGCAAGTTCAGCAGCTAAATAAATCGTATGTTAGAGACGGACATAAGGAATTGTTTATGAAGAAAGTTGGAAAAACTCTCCCTTACTGAGCTATTTACTATCGCACTTGCAAATGTACTGACTTTTTCCGGAGCAGGTGTGGCTCAGAGCCTCACATACCTCACACAGAACGGGAGTCATTAGCAGACCAGAGGGGAGCTAGATATGTGACAATCGATGGAATTGTGAAGAAGAAAAGTTATGGAGAACGAGAGAAAAGTTGAAAGGTTGGAAAGAGAGGTTCGAGATCGTGGAGAAAGAGGTGAAAGTTCCAATATCCAGTCTCCAACCTTAGTCATTGATTTGGAAAGTGAAAATAACGAAAGAGAAGTACGAAAGACTGAAGAAAACGCTGAATGCCTATGTACCGCCACTTTGGGAGATGCGTTCACAAATGACCAAGTTAGAATAAAAATATCTGTGCTTTCACAAGTCTGCGACACAAAGTTATTACGGACTAGGCAGCAGAAACTCTGGTATCAACTTTATTTCACAATCTAGAAAGCGGAAGGAATGCAGATGGAGAGAAACCTTCTCAACTCGATTCTCGACCCATATAAAGTTAGAGGAAGGCTGAGATGACTCGCAGTTACACAAACGGAAGAAGGATTTAAAAATTTCTTTGGCTTGTGTTTTGATAGGAGGAAGTACAAAACCAAATGCATAGAAATATTTGTTGACGGCAAATTACACCCAAGTGTTTGTCCCAAAGAACATATCTCGCTGATAATGGAACCTGGTTCAACATACTTTGGCCATATGCCACGATCTGATTTGAAGAATTTCACTGGAAATTTAAGAAAGTTTGACACGAATTCCATTGATCTTGGACGCTCACAGGCATTGCCGGTGGTGACGAATCATCAAATTCCTTTAAGAACAAAGGATTCATCCGAAATCTAATAACGCAGTTCTCTAATCTAACTAAATCTCTGCAATGTCGTATTTGCCAGCTTCACACCATAGTAAACAGCCACTCCGAAATTGCCGGTAATTGTTGCAACCTATCAGATGATGGTTTTTACGATCTAGATTATTACACTTGACATAAAATGCCACAGTTTGATCTGAAGTCGGGCTTTACATTATTCATTAAAACGCATGCTCCAATAATTGGATGCTTGGGCTGTCAAGGGCAGGACTCGGATAGCATGCAAATAAACGAGGTGGGTCCTGGGTTATGTAGTTACGATTGTGGTTATACTAGAGAAGAGCTGCGAATGTTACCGACTATTTTTCAACGGCACTGATTCACTAAAAATATAATTATTGATTTCTACATATTTTCGTACCTACATATAAACGCATAGTTTTCAGATATTTATAGATTTCAAGCTCGATGTGCAAGTACTAGAAATTGTCACAGCCCCTTCAGATTTTGCATACGTCTTATTCACAACAATATACAACTCCTAAAACCTCGGGAGCCTAATAATCCGAAAAAGAATATTTTTGGTCGTTTTTTAAAAAAAGTCGTATTTTTCAAAAATTTCTAAATTTCAAGCTCGATGCGCAACCCCAAGACGTTGTCGCAGAACATTCAAATTTTACACATGTCTTATTTATATCAATTTACAACTTTTGACACCTCAGGAGATAACGATTTCGAAAAAAAAAAATTTCAATCCACCCTAATATATATATATATATATATTGTGGTTTCTAATTCTTGCTTCTTGCTGTTATTTTTAATGCGAGGTATGTCTTATTTGCAGTATCTATTCTGTTTTACTTATTAGTTATATATATATATATATATATATATATATATATATATAAACACTATCCCTACTAGCAATTTTGCTCGGGCCTTCACCGGCCACGTAGCCTTGAGCCGATGAGAAGAAATCGGGCCGTCCACTGTGAAAGTGCTCGGATACACGCAGTTCATGTCCCCTCGGATGTGGAAACGTCCGAAGTAGTCTAACCGATGAGTTTTCATCGGATTGAACACGGATTTAAGGAACTGGCCCGTTCACTTTATGCGTGAGGTTGGCCAATCACCAGGGTGAGTATCACTTTTCGATAAGTTCTTATGTGATGTTGACATGCATTTAACCCTTTCCGTCCCTAAATGCAATCCGAATGATAATATTCACAAGTGTTTTACAGATTTCTTTTATATTTGAAATGTATTTGTAATCGCATTTTTCTTATATGGTAATGCAGTGCAGAAGCAATACAGTATAGAAGAAATACACTTTTACTACGCGACGCATATGCATGCATGTAGGTACGTCGTATACTCCATCTATTTACATATATAGTCGTACTATATACGTAACTATACAATACGTTAACGTACTATAGTCGTATACTCCATCTACGTATGAAATTATATACGTATGTTACATGTTCGATAGTCCCGCAGTGGTCTGGGCGCTAAACTCCGTTCCCATAAGAACACGGTAAGTGAAGCAGCATCCGGCTTGGCCAGTGCTTGGGAGGGTCATCTCCCTCTCGGCTCGTCCGCTTTGGAACCGTGTACGCTCATGGGAGCTGGGGCACGTAAAATCCGTCGTGGCTCCAATGTCCTCCAAGTTATTAAACGATACCTCTGGGGGTGCCGATTTCAGGTGGTGGTTGGTCCCTCATCTGGAATCGGTTCAAAATTAGGGACCAATAAGTAGAAGTCCAACACACTCGGGGGCACTGGCACTCCTCTTTCCATGGATAGCGTCGTCTATCATGGACACAACAACAACAACATGTTCGATTTGTTTTAACTAGTCCGAGCGCATAGCGCTCTGAACTGGAAGACGGAAGGTATCTGGTTACCAGGGTGTAGATATATAGCTGTTCAAAACCAGAATCAAAAACAGATTAAAAAAAAAAAAACAGAAAACCAGATCGAACAAAAAAACCAGATCGCGTCCGCCGACCTAACCGTTCGGAGTTTTCCGTGGTTTCTACCGAAATTTAGCGTGACACCTTAGGGTTAGGACACCTTAGAAAGACCCCATCCGCAGGCCTAGATTCTTCGTGTAGATAATTGGCCTTAATCCCAGAACTCGCTTTAACTAGTATTTTGGTAATGTCTGTACGTAAGCATGTTCATTTTCGATCTAGTTTGATTAAATTTGAGGGACGTCTGCTCGTATGCATGTATTGATGTACGCATGTTCTTGTGTAATTCGATTAACTCAAAGAGGAATAGCCGAAGAAATTTCAAATTTAGGATTGCCTTAAAACATAGTTGTACGTGTCCCTTTTTGATTCCAATTGGCTGAGTAGTTTATTTACAGAGTTATATGAAAGACTTTCGATGCATTAAAGTCGATGGACATGCCTTTCACATTAAAATTCCCTGAACTGTCTCTGTTTTGCTCATGCCCAAAATATTGCCAACTGTCCCCAAGCTTGGTAAATTTAGGGGCAATATTACAAATTTTGGCACGACTAATAAGTACGTATCTCGAATAAAAATAAAAACTATTAGACATAGAATATTGAAATTTTGTATTTAAGACTGCCGTAATATTTGGTTTTGCACTTTTATTTTTGATTACAATACACAGGCTACACGCTTAAAACCAAAGAGCGAAAAAAAACGATACATTGCGGAGCGATCCGTTTCATGGAAACCTACCGATATTTCCTCGAAAGTGCTCTTTGAGTGGTCTTTTTTCAGAGAATTCCCGTCCTCGCTTCCTCTTTTTTCTGAGAACTCCCCTCCTCGCTTATTGTTATATTTCGCTCCGCTCTTGTGATCGAAAACGCTCCTAAAGGAGAAGCGCACTTTTGAAAACTGGCCCAAAAGTCGCTCCGACTAATCGAATTTTGCTCGTTCGGTTTAAGCGTGCAGGGGCATGCTTAAAATCTCGCCGTTTGTCACCAAGCTGACGAAGAAAAGAAAAATGCCAATTTTTCAGCCAGGAATAAGTTTTCAATGCTGAAATCTCATCCTGATGATATCTCTTACGCTTAACGAGATACTGAAGTATCGCATTTCAGTTTCCAATATATTTAAATAGTGTGCATCAAGAATGCGTAAAGTTTAACAGCCGACAAGAAAATTGTCTAGTTCACATCAGGACATTTTTTTGTGATAGGAAATCGACTTTCCGAACTTTCTTGAATTAGCTTACAATTTAAAAAAGATTATTGCCCACTGGAACCTATGTAACTAGCTTACAGTTTTGTAAAATAGGCTTTTTTAAAAAGCATAGACCATAAGACATAAGATCGCTATAACACTTTTTAAAATAAAGTAAATTCCAAAAATTTTTATTGAAATTATTCTACACAAAATATATCATACACATAATTTACAAAAGAAGTATTTTCTTTGAGTTTTGCAGCAGCATCTTCAAACATCTTATTTTATGAGCAGCTTCTAGGAGAAAAAAAGAAAATTTTTAGAACTTAATTTACACAATAATAGGAAATGCAGAGTAAGTCTGCTTCATATGTTTTTTTACATAATTTCTATATCAGGGATTTCCAGCCTTTATATTACTTCAACTCCCTAGAAAACGTTTTTTTCTGAATAGACCCCTCCGTTTTCCCCAACACATCGGTGTCTCGAAAAATTTTCCCAATGCACTCACAAAGACAGCAAAACATTAGGTGAAAGAACTTTTTCATGTGTCCGGCAGTAGAATAGTTGGTTAAGCTCGGTTCCCATTGGAACTCTGAAAGGGAAGCAGCACCTGCTTGGCCAGTGCCTAGAAGGGTAAACTCCTTTCTTGACTGAGGCTGATGTAAACTGTGTACGCTGTAGTAAATTAATGCACGAAAAATGTGTAATGACTTCAATGTTTTCATTGTTCAATCCATATCTCTCTTTGGGGGTACCAATCCAGCTCTTAGGTCATCCAGCTGTCATCTGAAGTTCGTTCAAAATTTGGGAGGGAGGCCCGGGATAAGTCGGTATTCCCCTCACTGGGGATCAGAAAAAATGAAGCTGCCCAATTAAGGCCATTTTCGTTTTATATAAAGGATCTGATCCCGCTCTGCAGTTGGCCAGAGGGTTTCGAAGCAACAATAACAATTTTCATGCTCTGCGTTTGCAGAATTTACCATGATTCAGACTGCGGGATGCAGAAAATGACCCCAAAGACAGATTTTTACATACCCCTTATTTTTTCAACTTTTGAACCCTCTGAAGTCTTATTTCATGTCAGTTTGTTTGTTTGTGTTGTGATGGCAACACTAAGGGTGGACGATCATCCTAGGATGAGGGGTTATCTTAAAATGTAATTTTTAAAAATATAATTCCCAAATTTTGTACATCACCTCATTAGTGTATGGGAATGCTTTTGTACGAGGGTCATATAAAAATGTAGAAAGTGTTACTTTTTGAAAATTAACGAGAGGAATTTTTTTAACGGAGTCTTACTTCCGACCTCATTTTGAACACTTTTCTCAATTTACGCTGTCCACTTATCTTTAATGAATAAAGAAGTAAAGCCCGTTACCCCTTTTTTGGGTCACCCTGTATCAGTCTGATTTATAGTATCCACAGGTTCTGAAATCTTCATTAACCAGAGTTCTGCTTCAAAAAAAAAAAAAAAAAAAAAAAAAAAAAAACGTGGTCTGCTTTAAAAAAGAAAAAAAATCACTGTATTTACGTATACTATTTCTAAGCTAATCTAAATTCATCAACGCGGGTTTCGAAGTTTATAAAGCGAAACAAAACAGTCGTTTGAATATCAAATCAATGCTGTACAGCTTCTCATTTCCATAACCCTAAGAATCTGCGCTTTATGCCTTTGGAAACTATCTTGGCGAATAATCGCATCGTTTGGATTTTTTCGCCAAAGGATTGCAATGCACTACATTGTAACAATGAATCTGACGTATTCCACACGCACACGAAATTGCTCTTTTTGGCTGACTGACTGTAAAATACGTAAGTACGAAATAAGCTTGTTTTGGTCGGAAGTATGATTTTTTTATTAGATTCAATGAAGAATTTACCCGTATATTTTAAAACTAAAAGGCGATTAACTGTATGCAACTAGTGTAATTACACACTGTACGCCGTGTAAAGATAGGAAATAGATACTAATAAAAAATAGTGCTATTCCATTAGTGTTATGCAACAGTATCAAGAGAAAAAAAAATTATTACAGAGATGTGAACTTATACTTTACTTATATTAGACTAATATAATATTAAAAATGTCAAAAATTTGTTGCAAATGATAGTTATACGTACCAATATAGACTAATCACCATCAAAAAACTTCTTCAGTTTTTTTCGTCTCCTATTCTTATGAAAACAAACATGGCGCCTGTCGGTAGATACTCGGATGTTGCCATCGCTCGACTGTTGCATGAACAGAGCGCATGCGCCAATTTTCATCGGCCGAATGCCGCTCGGCCGTTATGCGGGCCGAAATTTCTTTTCAGTTCAGCGTATTTTGATCAAATTTAGGCATATGGCCCGATAACACAGGCCGGATATCGTTCCGAGCATCGTTTTATGGGTACCGGACCGATCAGTGTCTGCCGCACACATAACAATCATCGTTTTTAGATGGAATTCCGTGTCTGGGCCGAGTACCGAATTTCGGTGAACGATGAGTTGCGATGAATGCCGGTGGTTGGCCGAGCAGAAACTGGGAATTGTTGCTTGTAGGGTAAAAAGAAATGTAAATTTTGATGAATAAATAAATTAATTACTCACACCTCTAAAATTTTCAACCATCCCTTAGGTGGTTTAAAAAAAAGGGTACCATAGTAAAATCAACAAAATAATTTTATTAGTTGAGCTATGAACCCATCAGCTAACAAAGAATTCTATTCATTCAAAAAAAATAATTTTCTGGATTTCAGCCAAATAAACCCTTTAGAGAAACAGTTTAGTTAAATGAACCAAACATTTTTTTATCCCTTTATCCGCTGACGGTACTTAGAAGTACCGTTAAATCAAAATTGTAAAAAAAAAAAAAAAAATCTATTCATTGTAACATTTCCTTTGAAAAATCACTAGCAAATACTTCATTTAATCAGCTTACATCCCGATTGCATGTTCTATTAAAGTAGATTGTTTTAAATAGGCAGCATTCCCTTCACTTTCTATTCATGTCGAGCCCCCTCCTCCCCCAGTAAGAGCATTAGTGAATTTTCGGACGTCAGTTTCATGATGAAAGGATTATATTTTCTAAAAGTGTATCAATCAAAGTATTACTTGAATCATTATGATTTTTTGGTCCTATACTCTTTCAAAAAAGACTCATAAACTGTTTATAAAACTAGTCCTCCAATGTATAGGTTATGCTTAGTAGTTTTTTCGCAATTTTCTTTTTTATGACATTAATCAGTATTTATCATTCATTGCCCAACTATAACAAGAGAAAACAAATAGATTTAAGGTGATGTTCTTGTCAATTCTTAATTCAATAGATAAAGGATAATTTTAACCAAATCATTTGATTAAATTGACAAAATGTTTTGTTTAAAAAACCAAGTAATTCTAATAATTTTATCAACTAAGTTAAAATTCCGTTTGCGCTATTTCAACCCGATAATTTTGATGATTTTTTTTTTAAATTCAGCCAAACATTTATTTCAATGTATGTTATCTAATCAAATTAAATGTGTTGCTTTAATCAGGTAAGCATTCATTGATTAGAATAGTGATACAATTACAAATATATAGATTTACCGACAGAGTGCAAATTATGAGTTCAATCTGATGAGTTGATAAAATAGATTGAAATATATTTTGTTATGTGTGGTCATTTGCTTTTTGTATTGCAGTAAACGAACAACCTGATTGCAGTGTAATATTTTTTTTCGACTGACTTTTTTCTCTTTTCTGCGAATTTATGATTCCACTTTTTTTAAACATTATCTTTCTGCATGAAGTACCCTGGCTTGCATAATAAGACTGCTATTTCTGAGGTTGTTCCTTGAAGGTATGAAGAAAATGTTCTAATTTTGAACATCTATTTAAATAATTCAGTGATGCTGGAAGAAATTTTTGAAAGTTTCTTCATAAGCAGTACTTTTGTACACGGTCAAAACAACAGTAATTAAACATTCAGGAAAAAAAATAAAAATTCGGAATGGCTGCTGATATTTTTCAAACTGTGTCAATGGGCTCAGGCATTACATAACTTGGTAACAAAATCTTCGTTTTCTAAATGTATGAAATAAAGTTAAAGCAGCAGCGAATAAGTTTTTCTGTTTACATTCCACAATATATGATTAAAATTTTAACCGAAAGTTTCCAAGTATTTCGGATTCAAATCATAAATGTGTATAGTTTTATGAATGATGTGATATATAAATTTATTACATTACCTGGTACACAATACTTAATTCAAATTACTTTTTCTCATACAGCGCACAATATGTGATATCCCAGCTCCTATTCTCATTAGTGTCTAAAGAGTAATTTATTTTACGTAATTTCAAGATAGATCTAAGTAATTCTTCCATGTATTGTTACAGTCATGCTTTATTTCTTTTATTAGCAAAAGATAAATTGTACTTGGATTGCAATTCAGATAAACCGCTTTTTTTTCACCTAAACAGCGATATTTCCATCATGCTTTGATACCTCTCCCAGTGTGATCAGGGAATTTGTTATAAATGGATATCTTTTGGGGAAGTGGAGTAGATTAATAATATAAGGATTCTTTCGGACAGCAAATGCAATGACGGAAATATACTTTTGGCCCGTTCCCTAACGATAAAATGAGTAAATTATATTTGTTCCAGTGAAAATCTGTTATCAAAGGTAAATAAGTAAGGTGGGTTTAACTAATAATGCTTCCAAGCTTTTTATGGATATGTAGCAGAGGAAAAATATAAATTAATAATTTTCTGTTAAAATATAGTAAAACTAAACATAGTTTCATCTAAAGTTCATAAATATCATTCGTTCATTCTTGGCAAATTTATTATCTCTTTTGCTAGACACAGTCAACACACTGTTTACGGATTTGGATCTTTAAAAATTGCGAAGAATCAATGCGAATAGTACGTTTTAAGCGTAACAATTATTTTCAGACTTACTTTATTTTCAGAAAATTTTCACATATAAAAAGACATATAAAAAGAAGATATCTCGCAGTTACTTTGATCAACGTTTTCTATCATATGAAAATTTAATACACATTAATTCAAAAGGAATCGGCTCATTTTTTTGTTTTAGGTGTGTTTACAAGATTAGTAGAAAGTCCTGCTAATCTATCTCTTACACTGGAATTTGAAATAATCGTCTCCTAAATTGTATTTCCTAATATATATAATATTTAAATAATCAGCTATTCTTTTTAATGGTGCTTCAAGGATGTATGCACTAAATGTAATTACAGGACTTTGTTTCGTAGTATTGAACAATATATTCTTACACGGAAAAAAAAATCTTTGGTTGTTCAAAGAAAAAAACACTTCATTCACCGGTATCAAAGAATCCAGCTCAATTTAGTTGTTTTCATGTTTATGCTAACAGAAAAATTATAGAGCTTAAACAATTAAAATAGAAACATTATTTAATATTTCCATTCATTCAACTTACACTATGTGCGTAGTATTTTCTTTTTAATTTTGATTAAATTTTAAGATTTTGCGAAAATCTTTTTAAAATGTGCAAATGTATGAATGTTCGGGAATCACATAATAACGACTAAAGCGGATGAGATGATATTTTGTGGCATGACTTTAAGATTTTTATGAATTTTCGCTTTTAAAGAAATATTTTATGCTCATATTCAGCTTCCGTAGACTCTTTTTACGGACTTTACATGGCTGAGTAGGTATTCAAACAACTATGGAATGCATTTAAAAAACAAAGCAATTATGAAGACGTCATTATGGCTCTACTATCAATCCTAGAGCCAAAGAACAAAAATAAAATATGTTACCCTGATAAACTTGTATAAACAAACAATATGCAGCGAAAGAATGTAAAGAAATACATGGGGAAATAGTTTAAAGAAATGAAAACAGCTAAAATTATGATAAATATTTAAGGGAAAAATAAATATTAAATCTATTAATACTATTTACATCTAGCAATATAGCAGTAGTTAAACTGCTATAAATTTTAAAATGAATTCGCCAAAAGGCTGCTTGATAATAATATTGATCTGAGAAATTTATTGTAGAGTTTATAACTAAACATTTAGTATAAGTGAAAAATAATGAACTAAAATTCAGATAAATTCAAAACAGCGCATTTTTCAATAGAATAAAGGATTAGTTTTTATGTCAGCTACTTATATTATTACTTAATTCAACAATTTACAACCGTAGTTTTTAAAAATCCGAATGCTTAAATACAATTAGACAATGAAAATTATTCAAAAGGTTTTGAAAGTCGAATTTTTCAAGTTTATTGATAATTAATAAATCAATAACTGGAAGCATTTATAAATATTCAAAATCGTAATCCAATATAATAATGATCTGAGAGTTTAAAACTAAAAATTTAGTTTATGTGAAAAATGAACAAAAAAATATAGAGTAATTCAAAAGAGCGAACTGGACAGTAAAAATCTTTTAAAAAATGGAATAAGTGTGAAGTAACACACAAGTGTGATTAAACTAAATAAGTGTGACAAATTAAATAAGTGTGAAGTTACTTTGTGAAGTAACACACATAAAAATTACTTATCAAAGTAAACATGGGTTTAGATTTTTAAAAAAATCTTGATCTAGGTTACAATTTGTTCGATCGAAGCATGTGTTTAGCTTGATAAGTAACTTTTTGGGGCGTTACTTTACAAAGGTTTTATTATTTTACCTTTTAAACACAGTTTTTTTTTTGTTAATGAAATTATTATTCATTGATTAATAATTGATAATCAATGACTGAAAGCATTTTAAAAATCTTTAAAATCCTAATCTAATCTAATAAAACTTGATGATTAATTCTCTCGGTAGGAAAATCAAGCTGATACGACTAAGAATATACCGATTATTTCACAATTTTGACATATTTGTCAGAATATGATCATACATTTACAAAATATGTTCGTTTCTTCTGCTATATATTTAGGTTTACATTTTATAGGCTTCCATACTCATTGCTAGTCGTACACAATAATATTACATATATTACTTTACAAAATGTAATACTTTCAATTAAAATTCTGCTACAATATCAGCTTTTTCTTCTCCCACAATCAGTTGACATTTTCTATTAATAAACTGACGCATAAAATCAAACTATTTAAAAAGCTTGCAATAGCTTGTTTTAGCTAGGGAAAAAATACTCCCTATTTACAAAGTATCATGTCGTTATCATTGGATATCAATTCTGCTCAGTGTCTTATGACTTGACTAATAGGCTCATTAATGCACTGATGCAGTTACACGGTGGGAATATCCAGAGGAAATGAATATATATTTCGGAACTCGATGGAGACTTATTGCGACCGAATGCTGAGCTATAAATTTCAATTTATCAAAGATAATTGCCATCAGAATCAATTTACTGTCACTCAGATCATCGTAAAATATACTTAAATGTACACTGTTTTTATCTTAAATAAAGCATATTTTCTGTAACAAAAGATACAATAATTTTTTTGTAATGCGTAAGAAATTTTTATCCAAAACTGCATGCAAATTTTTCGGCATATAAGAAAGAACAATAAAATATATTATGAATAACGTATAATTTAAAACGTAATTTTATATTAATATTTTGAGACAGTTAGGTAGTAATAAAAAATAAATAGCTGGATCAGTGAATGGAGATACAAAAAAAAATGAACATTTTTATTTAGCAGTTCTAGATCTTTCTTAAAATTAATTGTTGTTTTTTTCTGAATTCTGAATGTGTACTAAATACTGCACTCCATTTATAAATAAATGTATGTTCTATTCGTGCATGAATATTCTTCACTTGAAATAATGTGAGATGTTTTTACTAGGGAAAAAATCAGCCTTAAAAGATGAATCAGACTTATTTATTATTAACCGACTGCATAAAAATGTTCTACGAGATGTTTAATTCAACTAAACATGAGTGAAATAAACTACACTTTTTACTACATAAAAATTTTATTTCAAGCACTTGAAACTAATTGAAAGCGCACATTTTAAAACAAAAACAAAAAAAGAAGTAATTTAAACTAATAGTTTGAGTTCCAGCTGTATGTGAGTTGAGTATTCATACATGAATAAAAAATTATGAACATTTCCCTGGAGTCTACAATCTAAGTTCGTGTAAATAAACTTCCAGTTTAAGAACATAGACACTAATAAAATATTTATAAAAATTCTGATAGAGAACAATTTAAAACTAACCTCACTTAAAAGCTTTTTGAACAATAGCTAAAATTCATGCGTCAGGTTTAATTTAATTTCAATTATTTTGAAAATTTTACTTGCATTTAAACATTGCTGTGTTTTATGATAATGAAATAAGCAGATCAATAAATATAATGTAACTCTGAATTTATAAAAATGAAGGCTGATTGTCAATTGCTAGTTTTCCTAAAAATATTTATTCAATTTTGTTACCCAATTTTTTGTTTTTATCAAATCACTGTCAGTTCAATCTGTCATTTTTTACACATTTTAATAATATTGGAAGATTTTGTAATAAGGTTAATACATTCCCATGTGGGAACACTCTCACATATTAATCATACACTCATACAAATTTATCATTCTTTAGTCAATTAAATTTTCAAATACAGATTTTATTTTATCCATTTTTTAACGGTAAATTCATTCCAGTAAATTCATATTTAAAGGAGTTGGGAGTTTTCTAAAACAATTAATCCAAAAAGTGATAAATAGTTTTATTTACATGTTATACCTTATATCAAATGGGCGAAAATGAATTTAAAAAGAAACCAATCACCTTTGATGTTATAAAATGAATTTCTAGATTTCATAAATGCACATTCTTCGATTTATTTTTAAACTATCTACTTCAAATACTCTTGAAAACAAGCTTAGTGTTTTTGGAAAAATAAAGTATCAATACCACTTACGAAATTTTTCGTATTCATGCTGCAGTTAACAGTTTTCACATTGCATTTATGTTGCATGTTGAAAAACACTAGTAAATATATTTACTAGCAAAAATACACTAGTAAAAACACTAGTAAAAATACATTTTACAAATATTGAAATTCTGCTTAAAGTCAAGATTTCAATAGAATTGAAAAAAGAAATCGTCTTTTAAAAGGATAGTTTCATTCTTAAAAATGATTCTAACTTTACCGATTAATATTTATCACGTCTTTTATTTTACCAGGGTGTAAGTTTTTAAAGGAAAGATTTCTGCAAATAACAAATATTATATATTTAATAAAACTATAAGTCCAGTGAATTATGTGTATTTATATTAAATTTCATTATTCTTTTAGCCATTTTCAGTTATGTCGCGTTTTATTCCTCATAATCCTTTAAAAATGCATTATTTTAATAACTTCGTAAGTCCGTAACATTATTAAGGCGTCAAGCACAAACATTAAGTAAATAAAACTAATTATCAAATAATGTATGGGGGGGGGAATCCTTTTAGAATTTTCTCAAGGGATTCTCACCATGACAACGAGAAAACAGAAGATAAGCTACCGAAACAGGCTTCGCGTCAAATAGGTCCTGTCAAATCAGATCACTGTAAGGTTACGTCGTTTTAAATGCCGTTCAATAGCACAGTTTAGGAATGTTTATAATGCTCGGACAATAAAAGTCTAAGCCAAGTGCTGAGACTATATTTATTACGCCTATTTTGTCTTGATAATCCACTCTGTACTGTGCTCCATGTTCTCCGAGATATCATGGGATATTTATCTCTAACTTTATACAGTAACCTCTCACATATACGCGTTTTAAGGAACCGATTTAAAATCGCGTATAACAGTAAAGGGTCTTATTTACTAACTCCTCATCTAAATTATGAGACAAAACATTTGAAAAATTTTGTTTGATAATATTGCTTCGGTTAAAAGGAGTAACATTACACATTTTAAAATATTTTACTATGCAATTAGCTTAACTTTTAATTCAAAAATAGAATGAACGCATAATTTCATTTTAAAAAGAAGAAACTTTAATTATACTAACATTATTTTATCAAAATTGTAATGAGTACTGCTGTTTATTTTCGTTTAGGTCAAGTTTGCAATACAATCTCTTCTAACTCATTAAAATATGTCATTGTATTTGAAGTGATGCCATAATTTTACAGATATCGTCTCAGTTTTTCTAGGGCTCATAAAGCAGTAGCATAACTTGGGACAGAAAATCAGTTGCACCAGTATCATCAAATTCACCCGAATCTCATAAAAAACAGTTTCGATGTTTACTTGATATCATATTTTTATCAACACTCCCAACATCTGCGTTTTTTAAACACTGTGTCGCCGAGGACGACTGAGAAAAGTATATCTGTGTGAGAACATTTGTGAATAGCGCTGTTTATTTTCGCATATAACTGAGGGAGACAATTCAAAGCGGCGATTATAAGGGAGAGACCTATATCATTATTTTCCTATTCCTCGTGACGGGACATTTCAAAATTCGCCTTTAACCTTTCTACCCTGTCTGGGTCGATTCGACCCATTTCTAAAATTGATCTTTCGATATCTTCTACAGATTTTAATTTAGATCTTTCAAACTTCATGTATTCCTCAAAAATGTGCACTCGTTTAATATGTGAGTTTTTCAGAGATGCCAGAGTTTTATTTGATCACCCTGAAAAAAAAGTGACATTTTACCTGTCTGGGTCGAATCGACCCATGTTTTTAGTATGCGTAGAAATACATAGAAAACCCATTCATATTTTGTATAGACTTTATTTTCTTGTGTGGTCAATAGATAGGGCAGTATATTCAAGGATAAATATGATCTCTGTCTGGTATGCTTAGCCATTTCTTTTTTAGTTCAATAACATAGCAAATCGCAAACGTAAACTTTCTGAAGAAGAGATCAGAAAACTCTTTCAAGGGCTTTCTGATCAAGAGATTTCAGATCTATATGATATAGGTGAAGATGAATGAGTTGAAACAGATGAATCAGATCACATATCGAATGAAGATATTTCTGATGAAGAGCTAGATACGTCAGATATTGAAGAAAGCATTCAACCAGCGTCTACGTTTGTTAGTAGAAACAAAACTGAATGGTGTAAAGTCGCTCCTACTTCATGCCAAGATTGATAAGTAATCTAATTTCAATTTATAGTTATTTTTCTGAGTCTTTACAACGCTTTGAAACAATTAGGCAGTTCCTTAGGTTTGACAACAAAAAAAGCAGAACAAGTCGTCGACGCCAAGATAAATTAGCACCAATAAGATCATTATTTCAAGGTAAGTGCCCATTTAGGCAATATTTACCAACAAAGCCAAGACAGAAGTGTGAAATTAAATTATGGTTGATGTCGGATGTAAAAACAGCATACGTGTACAACACTGAAGCGTATACTGGAAAGCCTCTTCATGGTGAGCGTGATATAAACCAAGGAAGAAATGTTGTTTTGCGCCTGGTAAAGGCAGTTGAGGACACTGCTCGGAACGGTGGATAATTTTTTCACCGATTATATCCTTTCAGAAAAATTGTTGAAGAGAAAACTAACAGAGTTTGGGACTCTCAGCAAAAATAAACCGTTTATTTCTCCTGAATATCAAGCATCACCTGATAGGGCTGTATTCTCCTCAGTGTTTGGATTTCAACAGGATCAGGCTCTAGTATCGTGTATTCCAAAAAGAAATAAGTGAGTGATTCTTCTTTCCACTATGCATCAAGACGCAAGAGTGTCACAGAAAAATGAAAAGAAACCAGACATAATCTTATATTATAATGAAACTAAAGGTGGAGTGGACACAGATAAACTAGCTTCCACCTATACATGTAAGAGAGGAACAAGGGGGTGGCCGATTGTTTGTTTTATAATATGATTGATCTAGCTGCAATTAATGCTTTTGTTGTTTTCATGCACATAAATCAGTCGTATAAGGAATGCAAACTTTTCAAAAGACGGCTTTTTTTGAAATAAATCGGAAAGCAGCTGACAGACTCTCAAAGAAATCGCCGGGAAAAAACGAATGTGTCGGTAGCTATAAACAAGAAGTTACTAGCTGTAAAAAAAGGCGATGCAGATAATTTGAAAACACCTAAACGAGGAAGGTGAAAAGAATGCGGCCCTAAGAAGGATAGAAAAACTCAGACAAGATGTGGATCTTGCCTGCCATTTCTTTGTCAAGAGCATGCAAATACTTATTGTAAATCTTGTATTAAAAGGTAAAATAATATGTAATGTGCAATAATATTTCATATGTAAGTAAAATATGTAGAAATAAGTAAAACAGTTTGTACTTATTTCGCGCGTTTAAATATTTTAACAAGCCACATACGCAATCAAGGAATCGGCCGAACCGGGGAAGGAGGGGGGGGGGAAAGAGTTAAAAGGGGGTATAAATGAGGTAAAATGTACATACTTAATCATTAACAAATAATAGCATCCAAAATGAGCTAAACGGGGACTATTGTAAAAGACTTGAGTAAATCTATACGAACTGGGTCGATTAGACCCATCCAGGTAAAACGTAACTTTTTTTCAACAGGGTAGGAAGGTTAAAGGGGATACGCGTATAACTGAGAGGCGCATAAGTGAGTGGTCACTCTACCTGTTTTGGGACTGCACTGTTGATCTAATGTAGGCTTTTGCTTCTTGCTGACTGTTGTTACCTAGAAAAGAGTTTCAATCTACTATTACAATACTTTTGTTCATCCCCCCCCCCCGTTTAATATGTATGTATGCGTATATAGTAATATTTTCATTAAACTTTAGGTATGGACACTTTTTGTCTGATTTATTTATTATGTTCATAGACTTAAAAATTTCGACTTGAGTTCTTCCTATCCTTTTAGTAAACTGATTAAAATTCTGAATTAACTTAAATTCTTAATTTTATTATGCAAGCGTTGCTTTAAAAGTCGGAAGTTTTATCAACTTTATTAGATTTGTTGATTACATTGTAAAACATTCTAATATTTGTCACTCATATAAAATTATTTTAAAAGTAATTTTATAACTGGAACGTATTTATTGAAAAAAATAATAAAAAAATCAGCTTATGTGGCGCTGGATTTTACATATTTTCTTGAAACAAACACCATTTCGTCTACAGGTAAAGATATTTCCTTTACTACTACTATACCATTTTCGTGAACTATAGTTCCCTGAAGAAAACCTAAAATTACAAACATATTTAGAGGCTTGTTTAATTCATTACATAATCTCTCTCTGCAGGACAACTTGCGAAAAGAGCATTTTACAGTCACCGAAAAATAAATGTCTAGAGAAAATAATTAGAATGCTGAAAGTAATAAAGGCAATAATATAAATGAGGCTTAATTATTCTTTAACTCTGAATATGTTCATTAACATTAATGACCATAATAACTTAAAGAAAATTTAGACTCTCTTTATACCTAATCTACATAGGACAAAAAATACACTCTTGGGAATATAACTTTTTATCAAATGGTTACTCGTTATTCTCATTAAAGAAATGTATCTGGTAAATAGACCGAATGCGGTTAAACAAACATTATGTATCAGAAAAAGAAAATGTATTCTATGTCATCAATTCTTTTGTAAGTGATTTTAAATATTTTGAAAAATTAACAGATTTTTTTGTTGTTGAAAATAATAGATAAATATATAAATACATTTTTGGTGCAATATTAATCTTTCATAAACACAAAAAAATGATATGTGAATAGAAAAAATATTACTCATTTTACTAAAATTTGAGGAACACAGTCATTCTATTTTCTAATTTTTTTAACGCAAAAATGTACGTTCTAAAGTACGTATCATCTTTCTGAAATAAAAGTATAAAAACTGCTTTACTGCATATTTCCTTGAATCCCCTATATATATTATTGGATGGGTCAAACCATAATTGCCTCAACCAGACATTAATATATTGAAGCTCTCTCATTTACTAATTAATATGATAATTCATTTTCCTATTTTGTATCATGTCTAGAGGTCGCAACGTATAAAAATGTGTAAAACATCATATTTCATACAAAAAATAGTAGATTGAGGTCATGAAAACCAGTAATTACAACAATATTGTATTCTAAAATGAATATTGTATAATATACAGGGTGAATCTAAACTCTTGGAAAAAACTTTAAGAGGTGATAGGCCACATATAAGGAATCAGAATCACATAGCAAAATGTGGTCGGCAACATCGTCTGCATGTAGCTGTTAACCCATTAAGCGCCAAAGCTCCCGCTACGGGAACATCTATTATACATATTTTTTCTTAAAATATTTTAGCGCAATTTACGAAATACACATTTTATATAAACATTTACACTATATAACCCACCCTATAGTGTAAATGTTTATATAAAATGTGTATTTCATAAACTGCGTTAAAATATTTTAAGAAAAGAAATATATAATAGATGTTCCCGTAACGGGAGCTTTGGCGCTTAATGGGTTAATAATCACTTTAAAAAAAAGTGCTGAAACAACAGTGTACTTTTCTACCATTGTTCGTCAGAAACTAACGTATTTTTCTATGAAACCAAGACTAAAATTCATAGTTTCAAAATTCTATTTTATTTCATAGATGAAATTTTTTGAGACGAGCCTATTCTTTATGAAACTTGGTTAAGAAATTAGACGAACATTTCAATACTTTTCACAAAGTGATTATTACCGGTTAAGTGAAAACTGCGTTATTGACCCCACATTGCTATTTGATTCTGATTCCTTATTATGTGCCCTATCACTCCTTAAAGTTTTGCTCAAGAGTTTAGATTCACCCTGTATAATGCAATATTAAAGGAATTTATGACTTTTCACTGCTTAGCCAGCCAAAATAGACAGGTCACGTGATTTACTGGACTCTCCGATTTGTTTTGCAGCTTAAAATAGGGGAGATGAGCTCAGCTGCGCCAGAAAGTCTCTCGTAAGTATGTGCGGCGTCAGTGATGCAGATAGAAACAGGATCATACAATCTATAAAGGAGAGATGCGTAAGTAAGGATATTTGGGGCTAGTTAGTCTCTTAAAACGGCCAGATCTAGCCACAAAGTGGCTAAGTTGGCAGCAAAGTGGCTAAGTGGCTGTTGCTTGTCTGCTATCGCTGTAGGAAATTCCGAGATTACTTTTCCGTCCCTCCCAGACCTTCCTTTCTCCCCTTTGGCTAATTTCATTTTTTTGGTAGCTTGCCATATCTGTTTCTTTCCCTTTGTCAAGAAGTACATAGTACGCGCATTTATTGTCAGTCCATATAGAATAATATTGACTTAACGACTAATATTGACTTTTGCCTACCATAATTTTATTCTCAGCTGATACTACTAAATTATGGCAAGTTCTTGTACAAGGAATAAAAGTCAGCATTCAATATTTGGTTACCCCAAGGAACTTACATAAAACATGTTACCGTAAAGTGAAGGTATTTTCAGAGCATACTGTTTTCAAGAGCAAAAGGCGGTTAATGATATTGCCAGAACTGTTGCGATTGAAGTTATTGAAATATATAACACTGCCAGTAGGTATACCCACTATTTCATTCAATAGTATATTGAAAAAAGTTAAGTGGCTAATCAATAAAGAATACTATTTGAAAATCCTGAGTCAAATTCCAGAACATATGAAGAAGCCATGTCGAGTTTTTGTAGCATGTTTGATTTTGTCCAATTAAGTATGTCGATGTTGGAGTTGTCGATCAAAAAGATTATAAGTGTCCTGCAGATTCCCATACTTGAATGGAGTTTTTGGATTGATCAAAAGACTACTAGACAAATGGTGATCAGAAAGATTGATGCTGTTGTCACTGATAAGCTGAAAAAGAGGAGAAGAAAGGAAAACTGCAAAACTTGAGATTGAAACGGAAATTAAAATGAGTGAATGCAGTATTGTCTCATAATAATTGGAAATGCAGTGCAGTTCAGAAAACGAAGATAACGAAAACGGCTACAATGACACAGAGAAAGAAAGTAATGACAGTGACTCCTGTTCCAACAGTGGTCCATAAAACAGGATTCAATATCCAGAGCTTTGCAAAGCTATTGATCGAGCAAATATAAGAAACCGGGATACCTGTTTAATTACAAATGCCGTTTTTAAAGATCTCTGTCTTTTCTTGGCTGAAAATGCTTTGCATACAAGCAACGCGCTCTGTCAAAGATCTGTTTGGAGAAAAAAGTAGACTGAGGCTGACAAAGAAAACATAATCAAGAAATTGTTTGCCTTGGCTTGACGGTAAGGTTGATGTAACTCTTACAAAATGTTCACAGGCACGTGCAGGCTCTGCAGTATATATACACTATATCTTGGTATCCTTCCCGAGCTGTAGTTATGTTGAACATGTTGCTTCTGCATCAGGAATGTGTGCTGATATTTCATTAGAAATTATGTCTGTGTTTAGAGACAGTGAATCAGAAGCAACATTACGAGCACATGGTGATGATGGAACAGCTGTGAATACCGGTAAGAATAATGATGCAACTCGAAACATTTAACTTCATTAAGGAGACATCTTCAACGGTTAATTTGTTTATTGCATGCCAACGAATTGATTTTGAGGAAAATAATAAAAGTCGTGGATGGGCAGACCACTGGTCCAAAATCTTCATAAGGTCAGATAGCAAGCATGTTGGAATTTGACCCAAAAGATAAACTAATCATTGAGTTTTCTGTCGTACCAGGTTTTGTACTTGAAGTAGAAGATACGGTAATGAATGATATAAGTACAGTTCAGATGTACTTAAAATATATCTACAGATTAAACGTGGTGGAACAATGCTAGTTCATTTTTTATTTGCGGGTATCTCAGCCTGGTGCAATCAGTCATGCCAGATGTCTAACGAAAGCAGATCGATTGCTTAGGCTGTATGCTTGTAAAGAATGCCCTTCCGATAATTTGATACGAATTGTGAAATCCATTCTGATTTTTTATCCACCATCATGGTTTCACATTAAATTTCATCCGATATGCCAGGACCGAGTCAAGAACATTTTCTTCATCCTGCCATTGATCAAACACTTGAAAAAAAAAATGATCAAACTGTCATCTACCAACTGTCTATAGTGACCATTTTTGTAAATTTTCACTTTCTAATCACAGCACATTTTGAGGTTATCATATCTATAAGATAACCAGTTTTGTTGGTCCCGAAGTTGTTTACATTAGACAAGTTCCATTGTATATATAACCACATCAAAATCGAGGAGTTTTTAGAGGTAAATATTTTACCTGTAACAAATGCATGTGTTATTTTCCTAGGATTAAGAACTTTAGAAATTATTTCTGTTTTTGTTTGTTTATAGCATTCAACGGCTTGGTTAACTGACAGCATTGGACACCTTAACTATGGTAACTAAATTGTAATGTTAAAAATAGAAAGTTAAATTCAATAACCGCGGACGCCATTTTTATGTTATGCGTTTAAAAGAGTATCAGCAAGTTATATGCTAACAAGCTTTGACATTAAAGAAATAATGCACCACAATCAGAATTGTTTGAACATGGATCTAGGTGGGAAGAAATAAATAATTTATGACTAAAATGTTGTTGAGACAAGCAGATAAGTATATAAAACGAAAGGATGTTTAATATTTATTACTTTTCATCTCTATTTGCTGGTTAAGTCTCTTCAGACACGACATAAATCTCACATCTCAAATTAAGGAATAATCTCATAATTGCTTTTATATTATATACTCAAAAGCAAGTAAAAAAGCGTATTTTCCAATAATTTTTCGAATAAAAACCTATTCACAATCTCTGTTTCAATAGTAAAAAGTTATTTTTATTCATAAAAGAAGATTAACAAGAAAATTTTAAAGATATTTGATGTCCTACAGGTTCTTTTCAGGTACATCAATTTTGAAGAAAAAATGTTCACAAATTCAACTTGAGAAATTTCAATAAAAATCATATATTCTTTTGTGTAACGGCAAACAGAGAGAAAATAACGGAAGACAAAAATAAAATGTGTGCCTCAGTGTGCAGAATTTACTCATTCGCATGAATAAAAATCATTTTATTCAAAATTAAAGAATCCAAGAATGTATACTTCAGTTTAGAACTACAAAAATTTTAAAGGATCGTTTTAACAGTGGAAACGAGAAGTTCCACACATGTGGACCTCTGGAGCAGAAAAGTAAATTATTTGCATTCGATGCGAAGAAAGGGTATTTAAGTTAGTACTTAAATAAACTATTAGAAGTACTTAAATGAATTTCAATCTAAGGACCGTTGATTTTCATAACAAATAATTTTAACAATATTATTAGAAATACAAGAAAAAACCTCACATAATCTTTTGAACAATATTGATTGATTATTACAATCACGAATATATTGATTGTTACATCAATTTATTTTAACAAAGTCAATAATTTTAACAAAGTGAAAATAATAATTGTTACATCACATAATGCTAACAAATTGAAAATAATAATTGTTACAACACATAATTTTAACAAATTGAAAATAATAATTGTTACAAAACATATTTTTAAACCCTTTGCGCTCGAAGACTTTTTTGCTCGAGCAAACAAGCAACTCGAGACGTGCTTATTGACTCCGCCCAATAGCTACAGAATATAAGCAACCACTTTTTGTAAACAGTCATTTTCGGCTTAGAATATAACAAAATTTTCTAAGTTTAACGCATGAGTTGGTTATTGTTCTGAAAAATTGTTCAGAAATATTGTTGAAAAATTCAGTATTGTTGAAAAGTTGTTTGGATGTTCTGAAAAATTGTTTAAAAAGTATACTATCTACAAAAAGTCGTTAGTTATATTCGGTAGATGTTGGCAGTTATGGATTTACCCTGCATTTACTGTGTCACATACACTGGGAGTGAGAGCAACAACTCCTAGATATAGAAGGCCTGAGAAAAGAATCTTTTACGTCATCACTAGGTCTTCTACGATGACGTCATCACAGTTTTACTTTCACAAAGTAAAACTATTTAAAATTTCTGGTGAATGATACAAATTTTGCAAAATATCTTAAGTTAAAGATAAAAGTTAAAATACCTTTCTGATAAAAAATAATTTATTATGATTTATTTCTATATCATATTACATAATTAATTAGTGATAGTTAAAATTTCCTATTTGTCGTAAAATTAATTTTTCTGTCTTAAAACATTAAAATGTTTTATGCGGGAGTAAATTCAGCTCAAACTTTGAACAGTTTTACTTTGTGAAAATAAATGTACGATGGCGTCATTTTAGTGGATCTAGTGATGACGTAAAAGTTCCTGTTCTGAGGCATTGTATATGGAGGAGTTGTTGGTGAGAGTCACCTCTCGAGTGCAAAGGGTTAACAAATAGAAAATATACACTAACGAGTACATATTTTAGAGTGTATAAGTCAAATGTGTTTTATTACTTAAAGAGGTACTTTGTTTAAGTCTTCGATATGAAAATATCAGAAAATATAAATAAAATTAGAATGCTGCAGCTGGTCTAATTTCACCTGAATTCTATAAGTTGAACATTTTCGAATAAGAATGAATTGTACCTTGTAAACTTACTTGATTTGCTCCAAATATAGTAAACAATGGACAGTTAAAAATAACAAAAAAGCATATAACATAAAGCACTTTTCACTATATTAACATAAGTATACCTAAGTGATTTTATTTGAAATAACAAATATGATAATAAAAATAGTTTCCGATTCATCTTAAAATTAAAATACATGCCTATTTGATAGATAATTTATACAGGACGATACTGAATACTATAAAACATCGAAAATATACAACATCAATCTTTATAATCGTTACATAAAATATCCATCACATCCTTATAAACTCATTAATAGCTTTTCTGTATTTCAAATAAACAGAGTAGTACTTAAGTTAATTACCATGCCATACTTTATTTATCTCACGAAATTACCCATTGCCTAAGTGGCACTTCTTTTTCTGTGTGTATGTGTATCTAATTATTTAAGTGCTAAAAGGAATTGGTGTTTCATATTTTTTGAAACCCTTCTAATGAATAATCTCATTGCATGGCTTGTTAATTACATCTTTCGTTTAATTACTCCTAATTTAAAATGTTCTCTTGAAAATTCTATTTGCGAAAGATTAGATCATGCAGTCTTTTCGCAATTTTCTCAGCGGCATTTTTTAGAGTAATATGTTAACTTTATTTTATTAGCGAAAAAATTGGTATTTTTTTCTTAATTTCGGTTGTAAACTAAACGAAAATAATTAACCAGTAATCATTTCTTTATGTCGTGTGTATAAGTGCAAGAAGTGTGTGTATGTTTCTAAACACTCTTTCGACAAGTAAAACCAATCATGCCCAACATTCATATTACAAAACAACCGCTAACAATAATTTTTATTTTCATCTACGTAGACATTTTCCGCATATTCGATAAATAAATAAATTTTTAAATAACATATCAAAACGCACCTATGCAAATATATATCTATATATCTATCTATACCTATCTATGAATATAGATATATACTTAAAAAGCTGTTCTAGAGTGGTATATGCACAGTAAAAATATTGTAAAAGTTGCAAGATATACTTGAAATAAAATTATTTGATATTTTTATATTTATTTTCCTTTTAAATTCCTATAGTACACTTTAGCTATATCAGCCCATACTTTATTGCTTACTTGGTTAGCCACAGTTGAATATTAGTATTAATCTAGTTACTTAATCCTATCCTTTCTTTAATTAAATGTTTTTATTATTTCTCATTTTAACTACATGGTTCATGTTGCAATATCATTTTGTTACTTCCACTTCTATAATGGAAACATGTTATTTTGAAATCTCATATTGCCATCGTCTTCGGACTTTTCCACCATGTTTGGGTCATTTCCACGTTTTTCTCAAAGCAAAAGTCGTGCACCTGGCCTAAATATATCGACTCTTTTTGTCATGCAACCCACATAAACCTTGCTATTCTTGTTTTCCTATCAATTTGAAATGTACAAGTGGTGGCCCCTAATGATACAGCTTCTCATTGCAAATTTCCATTCCAACTCCATATCTTAGGGTAGGCTTATGCGATTCTAGTTTGCTTGCAAAGCTCTGGATTTTTCTTGCTGCATTTTTTTTTTCTTTGCTCGATGGTTATTGTTTGGATATCCATATTACGCAAGTTTAGCTGTTTTACATTATATATATATATATATATATATATATATATATATATATATATATAACGATGGCTGGCTGTAAATTAAGTAGTTGCAACTTTACCTAGAAACTCGCAGAAGAGCTGGCAGGTGCAAATATGATATGGTAGCGATGATGTGGATCTGTTGTCGATGTTTAGATTGCAAAAACAGTTGATCTAGTTAGAAGATAGTTGTTGTGTGTCGTTAAATTGAAGAGTTTCGTTTCATCGCTGTAAAGTACGTTTCAAAAGGTCATCAACAGATGTGGGTTATAGAGGTTGATGGTGGCAAAAATGTAACAAAATGCTATAGAGGATTACTGGAAGCCTGTGCCGAAAGTGCATTACCGTATAGGACGTTTGCGCGATGATTTAAAACTAGGGAGGGGGCCTGTGCCTGCAGGACAAACTGTCAACGCAGGCTACTATTGCTGATTTCTACAGCACCATCTGCGTCCGGCTATGCGACACAAACGCCCACGTTATTGCAAAACAACCGCCCTATCTTGTTGCAAGAGAAAGCTCGTTGCCAAGTTGCAAGAAATATCACTCTCCTATAGCAACGGTGACAGAGGGAACTCATGAACACACCTCCCTACTTACCTGACATGAGACCTTGTGATTTCGATCTGTTTCCGATGTTCAATTTGACAAAAGGTTATAAACTTTGCTGTTGGTTACGTAGAAGAAATGTAATACAATTTTACTTGTAAGTTCATTCAAAACTTATTTATACCTATGTTGTCATTGCTTATAATTTACAGCCCTCGTATAAAAAATTACGTGCGTAGGGGTAACGTCGGTCGCTGATTACATGACACATAATAAAATGAGGAACATTGAGGGACTTTGTAGAGGCGAATACCCACCTGAGTAAAAGAAAAAAGGTTGCATATGTATGTTTTGGGTAAAAATCAATTTATTTAAATTTTTATCCATAAAAAAATGGTTTTGTATCGATTTAACGATTAAATCAGATGTAGCATTAAAGCATTTTTCTTCAAAGACTGTTATTCGATTAATCGATGTAGAGCTATATGTGTAAATCTGTGTAAGAGCTGTAACACATTACTTATTGATAAGGAACGTGAGACAATAATCGTTTTTAATGAGTATAAAATTATAATTGATTCAGGTATGCTTACAGAAGTTTCAGAATTGAAACACCGTTCAAAAATGGTGAACACATTTCAGGAATTCTAATGAAGTGGAAGATTGTTATGTATGTATGTATGTTTTGCAGACATGTTATGTATGTATGTTTTGTAGACATGTTATGTATGTTTTGTAGACATGTATATTTATGTAATTCTGCTTTTCGAAACAACTGAAAAGTAGTTCTCAGTGTTACATATTCCTGTTGGACGTCGTTAACCTGACACCCGGTTTTCACGTCACCCCGGTTATCACGACAGTTTTTCAAAGTCCCAATTTATGTAGTTGACCGATTTTGTAGATATACTCTCTTAAAAATTTAGAGTGACATTGTCACTCTTACAAAAAGTCACCGGCAAATGATCCCAGATAGAGTGAGATAAGAGTGAGAAAACTGCATTATGACTCTTCATCGATAGGATTCTGTCACCTAACTGCAAGAGTGAGACAATGTC